>JANHFT010002872.1:109161-122178 GCA_032467955.1 Pseudoxenodon macrops | reverse complement strand
CTTGGGCATATACACAGAGCAGAAGTGGTGAGCGGTGAGTGTGCGAGCAGGTGGGGGTGGGTGGAGCCAAGCAGGGGTGGTTTTTACTGGTTCAGTGAACCACTTCAAATCGCAGCTACCGGTATCTACGATTCAACCGAACCGGTCAAATTTCACCCCTGCATATATGTACATGAATGATAGTGATTGGGAAGAACTGAACTCCTGAGTCTAAAGTAGCACCTAAATCTATTGGTAGAAGTTTTCGCCTCTGAAGATTGGTTAGTGAAAGTACAGTCATTATGCATGTGCCATCAAAATGCTAATGTTCAAATAAATTTTAATACCGATTCAGTTCTGAAATGGTCATGTTCACTGGGAATAATAGAAAAGGAACTCCATAAATATCTGGAGCGCACAGGTTGAACAGACCATTCTAAACAAGAGATACAGATTTAGTTTGCATATGCTAAGCCATGTTTAACCATGGTGTACTGAAAAAAAAACTCTATTCTTGGCTGGGTTAACAGTATAGCAAGCAAATATGGATTATGGAAAACAATGGTTGGAATAAAGCACTGTGCTAAACATGAACCAAACAAGGCATGAGGGGTCCTTGGTGCTCTCTGAGCTTGCTTGTTTTCTTGCTCAGAGTGCAAAGGTTGCTCAGAACTACAAATATTCTCCTTTATTAGCAAACAAGGCTTTATCACAATTTCTAATAATGCAAATGAAAACCAAAAACATCATGATTTCAGGATGCATCCTACGTTGTATTTAACTCCAAAAAAAGGTATACAGTAGATAAGATTAAGGGCATGGCTTGCAGTCATTCGGTTTTTATTTTATCTGATTTATTTTTAGGGAAAAAAGAATGATTTAGACCAAAGTACAAGATATGTTTCTTTTTTTGTAAAACAGTAAGGAAAGAGTTAAAACTCCCTTTTTCATTTGCTGCAGTAAATGAGAATTCTAAAAGAAAGGGCTGATGTAACTGCAAGCTATATATACACAGATAATCCTACACTGATCTCAAAATTGAGAACTAGCATCTGGTTTTGACCTGTACACATATTGCATGTCAAGTCTTAAAGTGACTGTTTTGTTTTTCTATAAGAAAGGTTGTGTGAACCCAGCCATTTTAGCTGATAAAACATGGCATGCTGGATAGACTCACCAAAACCTCTTTTTTTCCCACTCAAACATACGCTTAAAGAAAACCTACTTTAGAAAGACGTGCCAATTGACATGTAAATTGCAGTGATTCAAAAGGCCTAAAGAAAATATTTTTTTGCCAAAATAACCCCAGTGAAACAGTGCACTGAAGCCATGGAACTATATTTCATTGTTATCGCATATGAGGGAGGTTCTTTCCAGACAGGAACAAGAAACAATTGCTTAACTTTAATTAAGACAATAATGTCTAGCTAATATGCAGCCCAATGGTGGGTTTCAAAAGTTTTTATTACCGGTTCTGTGGGTGTGGCTTGGTGGGCATGGTATAGCTTGGTGGGCTTGACTTGGTGGGTGTGGCAGGGGAAGGATAATGTAAAATCTCCATTTCCACCCCACTCCAGGGGAGGGCTACTGCACAGTCCCCATTTCATCCGGATCAGCTGGACTCGGGAGGCAGAGAATAGATGGGGATGGGGCCAGTCAGAGGTGGTATTTACCGGTTCTCCAAACTACTCAAAATTTCCACTCCAGAACCTGTTGAAACCCACCTCTGGTACAGCCACAATTGAAAATATTAGACAAATATGGACTCAGAAGTCAAAGAAAGATGCCTGGAAAAAACCATAATCTTTTGTGATCGGTGTCATTTTTCTCATTATTAATAATTTGTTTTAAATTATTTTTTTTAAAGCTTCAGGATGGTTCCAAAGAAGGTGATAACAAGTCTTCTGCTTCTCTATATAGCAGCCATGCTGGCTAAAGAGAGTGAAGGGTATCTTGCCTTCTATAGTCGTGAAGATTTCAGAAGAATGCAGGTGAGCCTCTTGAGAAATTGGTCAATGACCAGAAATTATATGTAGCTGAATGTGGCTGAGCTTTAAATCCAGTTCCAGGGATCTCTGAGAAGATCTGAACAATAAGACCATCCTTTTTCTATCCAGAACTCCAAAGATCAATAGCTAGTCAGTTTAGCCAATACTGAACTAAATGGACGAATGTCTGACTTGGAGTTGGATAACTTCATATATTCTAGTGATTGGATTTCCTTCTGCTTCTTCTAATCCTTTCTGTTCACCATTTTACTGCATTATTTTGTCCTCCTCTAGCAATATTTCACTATCATTTTATTCTCTAATCATTGGAAGCCAGCTAGAATCTAGATTCAGTATTTGGCTTTGAGGTTAATAATTTAGATTTCCTTCCTGCCTTCAAATTTCACTGAAGTAGAACAATTGTCTATTTCTTAAAGAGTTATGATTATTCGGGTCTTGGCATTGTTGGGTTCAGTCTCTGAGGCAGCTGTCACACCATCCAAATGAACCCATGTGCATTACCAAATTAATTCAAAGGAGACAAGATAATAAGGATTTCTTTAAGCAGAAATTGCTGGAAAATTGAGCAGAGCATTGTCTATATTCTCTGAGAAAAGCTTAATTTACTTTCTCAGAAAATGCCTATTAAATTATATTAAAAAATCATGCATGATGTATGTATAATGCCATAATGAAAGCAGGGCACATAAGATTATTCAATCTTCCAAAACCTGGAAAGTTACCTTCACAGCATCTTCAAAAGATGCAAGTGAATTTTGTTTGTGACAAAAGGAGAAAAGTATAGTTGGTCCTTTTAAATGTATTATTTATGCTTGCATTTTCTTCATGGATCAACATGCTATGAGTGTTTTTTCAACATATTAATAGCATTACATCAATCTAATTAACCTACGTCCTGTCTAATTAATCATTTTTACATTGTAAAAGTCCTTTCTCCATTGTTTGGTGTGTGGCACACTAAGAAAATAACCAATATCCAAGGCTGACCTCGGCATGAAAAAAGTTCCTCACACGAGTCAAAACATGTTCTATAGAAGCTCAGCAGTCAGCTAATGTATAAGAAAAGATCTTAAAGCCTAATAATTGGCTGTAGGTTGAGCTAGTGCCACCACAACATAATGAAGATTATGAGAACTAAAGCACTTACAGTGCAGCACAGAAATATCTGAAAATTTGGGGCCTAGAAAATTTAGAACTACTCCTCCTTCAATCTGACCAACGGTAAGTGTTGCACACAAAATTATCTGCTACAATGTCCCACCTGTCAATGACTACTTCAGCTTCAACTGCAACAATACACAAGCTCACAATAGATACAAACTTAACGTAAACCGCTCCAAACTTGATTGCAAAAAATTCGATTTCAGCAACAGAGTGGTCAATGCCTGGAATACATTACCTGACACTGTAGTTTCTTCCCCAAACCCCCATAAGTTTAACCATAGACTGTCTACCGTTGACCTCACCCCATTCCTAAGAGGTCTATAAGGGGTGTGGATAAGCACACCAGTGTGCCTACTGTCCCTGTCCTAATGTCCCCATGTGTTCGTAAAATATCATATACTCATAACCATGCTTGTACATCTTATATATTCACAATCATGTTTATTCTATACACGCTTGACAAAATAAATAAATAAATAAAAATAAAATAAAACTTTGTGTCTCCCACAAATGTACTGCATGTTACTTTTGGTCAGGTCACCTGGAATTACGGGTTGATGCCTAACTTACCTGTACAACATTAAATTGCAAAAGTTGATCTAATATGTAGAACATGAAAAAAATTGAGTTCATGATTTGATGCAATGATGAAGAGATTGTGATATCCCTGTGGGTCATATTCTTCAGTAAGTAAACCAGGACTCTGAATGTAAAAATAGTTTTTAAACACATGCTGTTAAGGGAACTGTCATTTGATAACTGTATCACCTATGTAGCTGCATTTCTGTCATTATCTGCTCCAAAGCTGGTCTACTTGATTATTGTATCCTTCCATACATTTCCAGGAGAAAGAAAAGAATCAAGCACAGAAGAAATCACTTGACACAAGAGATTTCGTTGAATTCGCAGAAGATGAAGGGCAAGTAATCAAGGTACACTATTTTTTGGATTATGTCAATTAAGCAGGTAGATATATCAAGACAGCTTTTCTGAAACATCAGTTAGTGTATCTGGGGGCTTACATACAGAGAAACCTAGTGCAAGCCACATTTATTTCAATAGTCTTAGACTGAGACATTCACAGGCAAAATCTGCTTTATTCTTTTTTGTACAAGTTGATATCCTGTAGGTTTCCAAAAACACTTCAGCTGATAAAAGTTTCCTTGCAGTACAAATGCTATTATTATTATAAACTATTCTAGCCTTCAAAATGAGATATACTTGAGTTGATTGAAAGAAAGATTATCATAAATCACTAGTCAAATATGAATGTTCATTTCTTTTCTTTTGAGCTCACATGAAGTTCAGTTCATTTGACTCAGATGTTATCATTGATGAGTCCAAGTAATCAGGGAGAAGAAAAGTCTACCTCCCCCATTAATCGGAGAGAAGGGGGGAAATCTACTTGTTCGTTTAAACCTAATACTGAATAATCCAGTTAATAAGCTGCCCAACACCTGGCAACAAAATGGACAAATACCCCCATCTTGAACAAGCTTTGGTCCTGTCTATCCACTATTTTCTATCCTCTGTTTTACCAACCATTGTAGTTTTCTTCTATTCCATCATCTGTTTGAATCCTATGTTCCAAGTATGAGACTTGCTGATCTTACAGGAGCAGCTAGTCTTTATCAGGCCAGGAATAAGTTTGTTACACTTGTTGTTCATTTGATTGTCTCCAAAGTCATCATTTGAGGATGCTTATCTTCTAAATCATGACTAGAAAAACCATAATATCAACCATTCTGATCTTGTAGTCATGGGGACATTTTCATCCTTCATGTTCTTGTCTAATATTGTCATTGCTTTCCCTAAGATTAACAGAGTTTGTATTTTAACTATTCTTCAGCCCAAGAAAACTATCTACCAGTCCCACATCCATAATGGCAGGAAAATTCCAGCCTAACTTCAAGGAACTCTAGACAGGATAGCAGAAATGCATAGAATATAAACATTCAACCATCTTGAAAGAACAAGAGGATAATGAATGAATTTTAAAAACCCAAAAACTTCTCTTTCTAGAGTCAGAGTGCTAAAGAATTAATAGAATAGAATTCATACTGAAATCTCAACTCCTACATGAGAAGCTATAGAATAGAATAGAATAGAATAGAATAGAATAGAATAGAATAGAATAGAATAGAATAGAATAGAATAGGCCAGGTGTGATTGGACACACAAGGAATTTATCTTTGGTGCATGTGCTCTCAGTGTACATAAAAAGACAAGATACATTCGTCAAGAATCATAAGGTTCAACACATAATGATAGTCATAGGGTACAAATTAAAGGAATTAAAGTATGACTGGATATAAATACCCTACTTTCTTTGGCAGTGCTACCTTCATTGTCAATTGTGAATGCACCAAAAGTTGGTTGACTTTACTATTGTCTTAATATTTAATGTCAACCCAGAATATTTCCATTTTTCCTTTCAACTTAAGCTCTGTCAAATTTCTCTACTGTCAGCTAGAATGTCAGTTTGGTGTATTAGTTAAGGCACCAGGCTAGCAAATGGAGACTGTGAGTTTTTGTCCCACCTTAGGCACGAATTCAGCTGTTGTGACCTTATATCAGTCATATTCTCTAAGCCCTAGGAAGCATCCAATGGCAAACCACTTTTGAAATCTGGCCAAGAAAAATGCAGGGACCTGCCAGACAGTTGCCAGGAGTCAATGCATTCCTGGTGCATCTGTGTGTGCACATGTGCACACGCACGCACACACACACACACACTTTCAGTTAAGAAATGTGTGTCATCTGAAATATTTCATTTCACCTTTGATTTTAATGCCAGTTGTCTTGTTCAGTTGTACATTTTATAATATATTTGATATATATACCTTCTTGCCTTATTCCCTTCATTACTGTAAAACATTCTGTCTTCAAACTCAGTTTTTACAGTAGTTTCTAGTTCATTCTAAAGATTTTTCTTATGAATAATCATGTACTCTGGCACACCCCTTAGCCATTCCTTATTCTACAGTGTATCATGAGCTGTTCAATACAATGCCTCACTCTATTCAAAAAAGCAAAGCCAATTAAATCCCCTTGCTTTCTCCAGTATCCATCTTATGGATAATAATTTCCTCGTGTCCCTCTGCCTTTTCTAAAATCTGCTTGTTTATGTGGGGTTTATCTCTCCCTGTCTGATTATTTGTATAATCTTAAGCAAAACATTGCTTGTGAGACAAATTAGCGCAGTGGTTTGCTAATTTGCACATTGTATTGTATCTCCATTATTCAGTATGGGTATGTACATCATTCTTTCACAATCTTTAGGCTACATGGTCTTGTTTCATACTGAGCGTTAAACAACCAAGTTGTTAATTCATCAATAGTAGGTGTTTTCCTATTTGACAAGTGATCTATTGCCTCTTGTGCTTCAGTTTCTAATGCAGCAGGCACAGGAATAGATTCTATGTCTTTTACTGTTTCTATCACACTCTAATTCTGTTTATAAAGGGTTTCCATACTGACTTTCCACTTTCCTTTAATCTCATGTGTCTGTACTGGATCATTTACCTGATTATTCTTAAAGTTAATTTGCCTTAGACTGTCCTTTTCCGACTTTCCTCCATCAGTTAACATTCTTTGGGGGGGGATGAAATTTGAAGACAAATGAAAGAAGGTAGATGTAAATTCCAGAAGTACCACACTCAAAAACCAAGTCAGCAGTCATATAATTCCAATCCTTGTGCCCTGATAAGTAACCAGGTTTAATGAACATTTTGCAAGCCAGGAAAAAGGAGCCATTTTGATATTAGTAGGCAAGCTATTCCAAAGTGCAGCAGCCGTAACAAGAAAAGCATGCTTTCAAGATCACAGCATATTACAATTCATGAGAAAAGGGACTCAATGCATCAAGCCTGGCCATCTTAATCTTATTGGGCATGCAGATGTTACTGAGATAAGAAGGTCCACAGATATCCAGGCCCTGAACCATAAAGGGATAACCAACACCTTGGATTGCACCCAGAAGCCAACTAGTAGCTATTGCAGCACTTGAATAGAGGTGTTACATAGGCACATCAAGGTATACACATCACTGTTCATGCCATATCATTTAAGATTAATGTATCCTTGCTCTTACTTAAACAATCAGAACAGGGAAGAGGAAATGCAATGTGAATTTAAGTTTGGCATACAAATTCTTCTCTTCCACCCACCAATATGTTGATTACCCATAACTATTGCCTTCAACTGACAACTTGTGCATCTTGTCCTATTTTTTGTATATTTGCTTTAGATGAATAAGTGATGCACCTTGAATTTGCTCTAAATTTATCTAGCATGCATTACGTTTACATATATCACACCATTTCCAGCAGTATGAAGGAAGATATAGAACATTTGTAACAATGTTGAAAAGGTAATTTGGGTGCCTTCATTTCAAATTTATACCCTTTATTTCCTCCTCCCCATTTCATCTGTATAACGCCAGCAACACTATTCTGAAAATGTAGATACTATCTACCGTTCACTGTTAGCAAGTCCCAGCAGATAACATCCAAAGGGTGCAATTATGCAATTATGAAAATTAATCTTGTCTCACGCTCTCAAAAGACTGCATACAAACCACAAGAGCCCTTTAAAATGTCCCAATCCATCCCAAAATTATTACATCTCTCATGATTCTCTTTAATCCTTCTGTGTTACTTATTAAAAATGTTCAAAAACCATGAAAGCAAGCAACAGGAGCAAATATGTTCATTTTATTTGCATTCTATTCTCTGAACATTGGGAGTTTTTATGTCATCAGGAGAGATTTTTCCATGCCACCTGAGGGACTCCATATTTCTTGTGTATTGAAAGCTAATGTTCTTGCTATTCCAGATGTTTGAATCAATCACAGTCCAATAGTTCATCAATCACTGATTTGCATGCCTCGTTGTGAACTGGACTACAGCCTCAAGGAGTTCAAAAAGGATAAAACTATCAAAACCTGTAAGAACAAAAAACACTGAAACTGAGTTTCACAATCACCCTTTGAGAAAAGCAGCAGGTCACATCATCAAGCTAAAATCTGAATTGAGAAACCCCTTTGCCAATAATATTCATCAATAATAAATTCCCGTTTATGGGAATTCTATCTAGAATACATGAGTACCGTAGTTAAAATGTTGGCTTGCCTTATATATTAACCAACTTTTCCTTCATAGATAATTGCTCCAGTAGAAATTGGAATACATCTGAACTCCAAACAGCTGGAAAAATACCAAGATGTCTTGAAGGAGCTCCTGACAGAGGTGTTGTCAGATACTAAGAATGGCACTACAGAAATCTTAAAATTGGCTTTTCTCTTTCCTTGGAAGTTATCCAAGTCCTGAGATTTCAGAAATACCTTTTGCCTTGTGTCACATTTTTATAAGGTACTGTGTAGGTTCTGTGTTTTTCTTTTTAAGAAATAAATATTCCCACTTCCCTACCCCAAAAATAGTACTGAACACCACTAGAAAATATATTGAAGTTTGCATTAGCATAAAAAGTAGAAACAGTGTAGATCTATATCAGTAACAGAAAGCACCTGTGCTTTGGAATATTTTCAGCTATTAGAAATCATATGTCTGATGAAAGACAATTGTACTGTCGGTTTTCATCTTTTGTACTGCATTTCTAGGTAATTTTAGGCAACTTTCACTAAAGTTATAAGAAAATTTAAAACCTGTGATTACAATACTGTACGAAGTAAACCCACCCCTCTCCTAGAAAATGAAATATCCTGGGAAATATTAAAGGAGGCAGAAAAGGAAAGGCCAGTCTTGGAGACAAAGCACCTGCCTTCAGGTCCCTGCCCCCCCCTTCAGCTCCAAGGATGATAGGATTAACTCACCTCATGGCATTTTAGCAAGCTCAGCCAAACCTGACAAAGGACAGCCTAAAAAGTTAGTCAAGACCCCCACCCCTTGGGAGTCTGGCAACCAATCAGTGCATTTCTTGCACAGGTACAGGAAGGTCTGGGGTGGAGCCCACAGAGGGTATAAAAGTCAGGCACTCCCAGTAACCCCTCCCTTTTCTCTGGTGGTCTAACATCTTGAAACATGTGATTGCTTCTTTCCCCAGGACCTAAAACCATGTGGTCCTGCTGTCCACCATTAAACCATCTTTCAAAGCAGTCTCTATGTTTCCAGTATCTTCTTCCCCACTTGGAACAGACATTTCCTCAAACAGTATGAAAATGATTCACACTGGTGAAACAGTCTGGAAAAGTGTGATTTTTCAGTATGTCCTACTATATCCCTGGATAAATGCCACCTAAGTTTTAACAGTCTTCTCCTACTTAGTTTATGAGATCCTACAAAGTCATCCAGGTGCTGCCACCTGCTGAGGCTTTTACACATACATTAATATGTATGCATAAATTCTATGTATACATTGTAAAGACATTTATTTCTATTTGTTTCTTTCATATTCTTATTTATTTATGTTACACTTATTTCTTTAATATTTAAAATATTGACAGTCCAAATGCTGACTTTGCCAAAATTCTTCTATTGTTTTCTTCTTTTGCATAATACGTGTAGTAGTAATTGGTAGTAATTCATGTGAAATTATTTATGTTATGGTGCTGTTATTCAGCACAATACATCTACATTTTCTTTGCTAGATGTGAAACTGCATATATTTTAATGAAATTAATGGAATGAATGGTCTGGATTGAACACAAGATAATTTTGTTTGCTTCACTAGGCATCTCAGTCTAAAAATAGAGAAGTGCAGACTTAGAAATATATTCCAATTATTCAGCATAAAGACATATTTATTTGATCAGATTCTATGGATTCCTGCCTGGGCAGGAGGCTGAACTACATTATATCCAAGCCTTCATTCTACTATTCTATAAACCAGCCACAGTCAAGCCCTTTTTCTTCAGCAAAGAGCTTACTAGAAGTTAAATACAGTACATCTCTGTCAAAGCATGGTTAGTAACACTAAATTAAACGGGACTTACAGAAATAAATGTGTAACCCATTTGAGTTTTAAGTAATGATGAAAGATCTAGTGTTGGACCTGTATTCCCTGCAAGTCAGGATAAATATGCACTTAGCTTTATAGATTAATTTTTTTATTAAACTTTTTTGAATGTCCTTTATTTTAATGAGAATGTTGTACTCATTTTGAGGCAAATTAATTTATCTCTGTTTCAGCCAACTAGGAGAAGCAGAATTTGTGTTGGATTGTACTTTTTAAACACTCTTAAAATTTTATTTATTATTAATACTTTGGTAGCAAGTGCACATTTTCAACCTATAACTGGTATAACTAGCTGCCCAGCTGGATAAGAGAAAGAGAGAGAGAGAGAAAAGAGAGAGAAGACTAGACTAGACTAGACTAGACTACAATAGAATAGAAAATTTACTGGCTTTCATCTTTCCTCAGCAGGTTTTAAGACCATCAGATCTGGCAATCTTCCTTAATGCCACTTGAAAACTGTCAGGAGATTATAATGACTGTGTTTTACATGAAACCTTTTTTCATTTAATAAAATAAACAGGAAGGAATATCTGATGATTGAAGGTTGACATTAGAAACATTTTTGTCAGTTTTTTTCCAACTAAGAATGTTGAAAGCATAATTTCCCCCATAATTGTATACAGATTACCCCAATTATTTATTTATTTATTTATTTAGTAAATTTACATGATGCCCATCTCACTTTTAAGTAACTCAGGGCACAAAATAGTGCTTACTTAAAAGTAGACTGCAATATTTATTACCATTTACCAGTAAATTGTAATTGATTAGTCCCAATGCATACAAAACAGATCTGATTAAAAATGATACCACAATTTACATAGTAATGCAAGGACATGATGGCTCAGCAGTTAAAGACGCTGAGCTTGTCAGCTGGAAAGCTGACAGTCCAGGTTCGAGACCTGAGCACTGCACAATGGGGTGAGCTCCCGTTGCTTGCCCCAGCTTCTGCCTGTCTAGCAATTTGAAAGCATTCAAATGTGAGCAGATTAAGACATACCATTAACAGCATTCCATGTGCCTCAGTGTATAGTCATGCTGGCCACATGACCACGGAAATGTCTTCTGACAATGCTGTTTCCTTCAGCTAAGATATAAAGTGTTATGTCATGGTCGAAGAAAGAGGTAGGACTCCAGCAAGTGACTTCAGCTCTTTATTTAGCGACTTGGAATACTTCTCTGCTGACTGGCTGACAGAGCCCTCTTTTAAAGGGATCTGTCAGCCAGTCCGGCCACTGACATCGCTTTATCTTTCCGCCACATGAATGGACCAATGAGGATCGAGTATGCTAATGTCTCTTCCGACACCAGACATGAGTGGATTTACATATTTAACACAGAGATGAGCACACCTCTTAGATTTGGTCACACATGGACAGGGGAAACCTTATCTTTTTTACACAGTGATAATATGAATTATGAAACACATACATTTCAATCATCGATACTCTGAATATCTGGCTCCTGGATAATAGAAAACTTCATTGGCATGAATGTGTATATTCAGGGATTCGATTTATTAAAGATTATGTGATAAGTTTTCCTTTCAAAACCAGTATTCAATAAAAAGATATGATAAGCCTATACATTTACTTCAGAGGAATCTGGAACCAGTTAAGGACAGTTCAGTAAGACCCGGGCATTCTTCAGAGTAAAATGAGCATTCCTTTCATTTTACTAATATTAACCTGATTCCTTCTGAAACTTCAGGAGTCATTAGGAGGTGAATTAAAAAAAAATTATGATTTTTTCACAACCTTTCTGTGATCTAGTTTTTGAACTACCAAATCAAAGCATTTATGAGAAAGATGAAGGAATTTATCAAAAACAATTATTAAGCTTTTTGTGTGCATGTAAATGTGTGTGAGTGTGTGTGTGATTTTCTTAAAGAGCCCTGATAGATCCAGTACAACTGAAGGCTACCAGAAAGTAATGTGAGACTTGCAACTAATTGAAGAAGTGAATCAACTTCACTTTTGATTATTTAATTTCTTAATCTGAAAAATCAACTGCGTTTGTACTATGAAACAGCCTTTTGCATTTTACAAATACTGTCATTATTGAGACTTTAAGGTTCAGTGCATCATGTAAATCCAGAAAAATTGGGATAACCGAATAAACTAATGTTTGGTTAACTGTAGTGTATTGTATCGTGTATCATACCACTGTGACATTCTACAGAATCTTCACCATTTCACCTCTTTACTCTCTAATTTATTGAAGGAGAACATTAATTTCAATTCAGTTTATTGCGAACATGTGATTTAATGAAAAAAATGGTAACATTTTTAAAAGATTCAGTAATTCTTTCCTATCCTTTTGACTGTGACATCCATCATTTTTATGAGATGAGCACAAACATTTAATTAGAGCTTGTATGATCAGACGCAAGGATGCTTAGCTAAGAGTTGGGAATTTTAGACTTGAATTGGCAGAGATGCTCTTTGGGACAAGATCATAGTTATTATGAATCTGACATATTCTTTCATGCAAAGTAAACTAATCTGTTAGAATAACTAAGAGATCCATTTCTCTGGTGGTGAAAGTCCCTTGTAATTAATATCTATTTAGCACTTACTACCGGTACTCTTTCTACTCTTTGCAATTCTTTCTATTTGCAACACTGCCTTTCCTTCACATGTCATATTAGAAATGGCTCATCATTCTTTGCAATTATTTATTTAAAGCATATAGTAGACCTTTCTGCACTTTTCTGTTTAGGGAGGTTGAAATAGTTTATCAATTTAGCCTGCCTTACTAGAGAAGGATGCAATTATATTAGATCTTTGGCTATTAACTTTATACTACTGGACCAGAGGTGGGTTCCTACTGGTTCGGACCGGTTCTACCAAGTAGGTAGTAGGCCGCTGGTGACGTCACGGAGCCGGTT
>JANHFT010002872.1:98309-109061 GCA_032467955.1 Pseudoxenodon macrops | reverse complement strand
TAATAAACCAGAACTTTGAGGAAAGCTTTGCCTTGGAGTCTGATCCTTTTAGGGATGATATTTGGAACGCTGACATTCTCTTTTGAATTTGTTTTCTGTTTGTTTTTTTAACATTCCACCTAGGAAAAGAATCTGATCTTGGCCAATATTTCATGACATCAACCAGACCCAATTGCTCATTTATACACAGCCTACAATCAATCAATAATAAACCCAGGCATTATTACGCCATTCTCCGCTATACAAATCTCCTGGTAGAGAACTTCAGACTTAATGGCGATCACCTGTTTCGCAGGTGTACCTGCAAAAGCTCATAAACACAAGTTCCCTTTACACGCTGGTGGGGTTTCTTAAGACAGAGAGCAAAATTAGAAATTAGCATTCGGTGCGTCACCTGCTTTTCCTCTCTATCCGTCCAGGCTAAATAAGTTTGGACATTTTGCTGGTTTTACTTCCACAACGCATCAATAAAACACATCAGTGTTTCTGCACGATGGTTTCTATCGTTCAAATGCAATGTTTCGTTTGGCAAATGAATATGATCGCCAAAGCCTGTAAGGACTTATCTTTTTCTGCTAGAAATGAGGGTTCTGTAATATTTCCAGTTCTCGGCTTCAATATTCTAAGATCGATAAAGGTTTCCATAAAACCATGAGAAGCTCTGATTGCTTCATCTTTTCTGTTTTGTTTTTTTAAAGGCCAACATTATCCACAGGAAACATCCACATTCTCTGTTTTTCCTACTGTAGGAAGTAAACCCCACCCCTCTCCTAGAAAATGAAATATTAAAGAAGGCAAAATATATTTCCCTGGATGGCAGAAAAGGAAAGGCCAGTCTTGGAGACAAAAGCAGCTTCCTGAAGGTCCCTGCTCCCCAGTAAACCCCCCCCCCACTTTTCCCTGGTGGTCTTGGAACATGTGATTGCTTCTTCCTCAGGACCTAAAACCATGAGGTCCTGCTGTCCACCATTAAAACCATCTTTCCAAGCAGTCTGCATGTTTCCAGTATCTTCTTCCCCACTTGGAACATAACCTAGATGAACATTTTCTCCAACAATACATTATGACTTGGTATCTTCTGCTTCAGAGTAGATATTGCATTTTCTCACTGAAATTGTTACTAAATTTAGAAGTTAAGTGAACTCTTAAGCTTGCAGGTTGCTATAGATTATTTATACATTTTAGGAGGAAATACAATAAAACATGTTTATCTTTCAGTTCCTGTACATTGGCATTAACGTGATCATTTAAAAAGCTAGTATACTAGAATCCAAATTGTATGAAATTGTATAAAACCAGGAATCAGAAAATACTAGATAGACAAGAGTCTCTACAGTGTGTCATAGCAAAGTGTTCTAAGTAGATCCATAGCCAGAGCAAGATCTTCAAAACTATATTGATGGCTTCTTAATTAAAAATATGTATATCATATTGTATGCAAAGTTTGCAAATAGTCTAAAGAAGGAAAATTGCAGTCCATCATACACATGTCATAATGTAACCTGATTTCATGTACTTTTTTGTTTTTGTTTTTTAACTGATAGATCAGGATGAATCAAGCTGATGTCTACACAGAATTAATTCACAATAATGGTTTTTGTCTGTTTCATCTCTGTAGCTAACTGATATTCTAAGAATTAGAAGACTGGAAGTTTTTCTGCAAATCTACAAGAGTCAATTTACTGGAAATGCTATTGTAAGGCACTGTACTGCAAAATAACAATGTGTATGCAAACTAATAAAATGTGAAGCTTCAATATATGATTATTTTGTTCAGTCTGTAGTCAGAAAAAATTAAAAAGGCAGCCAAGGATACAAAAGAAAGTTGTTGTTTCAAATAATTATATTTATTTTCTAGATAATTTTCACTCAACACATCACTTGTGTAAACCCAGATTAATTCAGGTGCCTTCCCCATACATTCTGGTTTATGTATATATTTAATTCATCATAACTGAATCAAACCACTTCACAATAATTCCATGGGTTGTATTTCTAAGCAGACATCTCATAGGCTTGCACTTCTAGGATAATGAAATCAATTAATCTGATAGATATAATACCCAACAATATGGTATGTTACATATAATTCTGAAATTTCCCAAAGTAAATAATATTTCTGATCTTTTGTTACTCTCTACTTATACAATCCCCGTTGACTAACGTTTTTGGAATAATATAACCATACTTATACTTTGCCATACTTATTTATTTGAACTATACAGTTTCAATATCATTTAATTCTACCCTTCTCTTAACACATTTACAGTTAACTATACTACAACATATAAAATGTATGTATTTTTGTATGTATAAAATATTTATACTACAACATAAAAAATTTAAAACACAAGAATCAGTCATTTTTCCTTCACTAGACAATGCATCCTCAAAATCCCTAACTTATAGAACTTTCCCATAACCAATAAAAAAAACCACACTGAACACACAGTATTTTTTTTATGGATATGTCCCGGCCCCAAAGCATATCACCAACAGCATTCCGGTTGCATATACTGGATTCCCATTAATCTGCAGAAAACAGACTTTTTCTTTTTCCAGCTTCAGCCAAAAAACAAGGAACTAGGATAGGAAAGAGATGGAACAGCAGTGAAAAGTAGTCCTCGACAGGGGCAATAGGGAGAAAGAGAGAAACGAAGGGAGCAAAGGACATTGTAGTGGGTGGTTTGGTTTGGGAAAATACAATTTCCCAAAGAACAAGCAGTGCAGCTACTTGATTGAAAGTTTCCTCCAAACTTTTCATGTGTAACCGTTCTTTCTCTAAAGATGTGCCATGCAGCTCATATTTAGGAATGATTGCTACATACTTTATTGTGCTGATTCTGCTCAAGACCTTTGTTCTGTTGTGACCAATATACCACTGCCATTTTTTACAAAGCCGGCTGAAAGTGCTTTATCTGAAAGGCTCCTGTTTCAAAAAGAGGAATAGTGGGGACAATAGGGGAGAAAGGTGTGTTGTTTTTCAGATATGGTCTGAGTGTTTTCCAGTGCAATTGATTATGCAGAGTTCATTGCTCTGCTTACTGACTTATTATTAATAATTTTAAGCTTTTGTATAAAGAATAAAGTGCCTTTGACATGCATCCAACATTGGGCATAAGCTTGCAACGATATACAGTACATGTGATGAACCCAGGAATACCATATCTTTCTTAAAGGCTTGGCATACATACTGTAAACTATGGACTCAGCAAACTTTTCAGCCAGTGGGTAGCACTATACAATCTTATAGAGTGATGTTGGCACCAAAATGTAAAATTAAAAATAACCAAATCTTATATGATTTGATTAGTTACTCAGAGACTATGCATTGCTACTCAAAAACTATTGTTGTCAAAAAATTTGTCCTTAACACAATTAATTTCTAAGAGAGGAATAAGTTACCAGTATTCCAACTCTATTAGATACAGATAGGTGAGGGATTGACGTATTGCTCAAGAATTAGAACATGAACAGCAAACTATCCATGAACTGCACTACACTATTCTTGACTATGCTTCTCATTACCAAACAGCCCAGTGCCTCTCTTTTTAAGTCCTTTGGCTTCAGGTCTGAACTTCTAGAAAAAAAGTTTTCTTCAGACATTTCATTACCAACTAGGTAACTTCATCAGGATCAGATACAAACCTTCCATAAACTGCCCAGCATGATGGAAATAGCCTAAGAGACTGGGCAAAAAAATGATATGGCTCATGATCATGGATGCACACTCAGACTGAATAAATATCAGCACACCATGGAAAACCTCAAGAAGAAGCTTGAACAGACCATCAGACTTGAGCACCTTGAAAGGCTGAACTAGCACAGATGATGTTACCTAGTTTGGTAATGAAACATCTGCAAGAAAACCACCAAGATCAGAGAGCACCAAGGACCCCACAGTTCAACCCAGAGCTACAAATATTCTCTTCTATCAATACTTCATTTTATATTAATTGCTGACAACATCATTATTTGACATCTGATGAAAAATTGTCACCATCTAGGTTGCACAGTTTTCACAGCAGTAACATTTGAAAGGTAGAGAAAGCAAACTCTGAAAAATGACATGGGTGCCACAGATTAAATCAATCCAATTTCATACTTTCAAGTTAAATTCTTCTGTCATTCTGAATTGTTGAGAAATCAGAGCACTGCTGTCAGAAAAGCACATACCCAACCCTTTTGCTCTCTAGTATGGATGCTAGTTTTCAGGGAATGCTTGCCTCTAACTGATAGCTGCAATCACCAGTGGTAGTACTGTTTCCATGTTCATAAATGTACTCAGTAGTATTTACATACCATTTCACTCTCCAATATAGATTCAAGCAGATAATATGCATAGAAATAACAGAATTGGAAGGAACCTTTGAGATCTTGTAATCCAATCCCTTCTCAAACAGGAATATGTATAGATTGGTATGGTTGTCAAACCCTTCTTAAAGACCTCCACTTTTTAAAAAGTTTAATACATTTTTGATTAGATGGGAATCAATTCAAAGAATTCTGGCAGTTAAAAATTATGGACATTTATTCATTCATTAAAATCTTCATCCAATTGGTATTTGACTTTTCTATTCAAGCAGTATTTGTATATCCGTGTTTCCCTGAAAATAAGACAAGGTCTTATTTTCTTTTGACCCCCGAAATAAGCCCTTGGCCTTATTTTCAGGGAGGTCTTATTATTTTTGAGGTGCAGGAGGTGGCGAGTGTGGTCACTTCATGGCTGATGCTGTGTTTTGGGGAGGGCTTATTTTCGGGGAGGGCTTATTTTAGTGCATGTGCTCAAAAGCCTGATTGGGCTTATTATCCGGGGAGGTCTTATTTTCAGGGAGACGGGGTATCTTTCCATCAATATGAAACAATATGAGTTTCCTCCAATTCCTACCTCACAAAGGGAGTTTTTATAAGGAATATAATTAATCACTCTCAAGAATATAACTTTTTTTCAGTCTTCACAATGTAAAGAAATGCCCCTTCTCTCATTCTTTCCTCTAGCATAAGCTTTTATTGCAAACATAGGTACAAGTTGAACTGTGCCTGCAGCCTCTGAACAGTGGAGACAACCCATGGGCTGCCGATCCTGTGTCTTGCTGTGTCTTTTTTTCTAGGAAATCACACCCATTCTTCTCACTGCTCATTTGCAAGGAGCTCAGTGGAGAGTAGATTAAGATTTTCAGAACTGTATCATTGATCTTATCTTCCCTATTCCCAAATTTTCAATTCCCCCAAATCTGTTTTTACATCAATTGAGGCTTTTATCGGGGGCGGGGGGAATCGAGCACCATCAATACTTATAAATCAATAGATGATCAAGAGAAATTTAAAAGGATGCTATTTTTTTTAAAAAAATTGTAATGTAATGAAATTAATAAGACAATATCAGTTTTACCCGTGCATCTGCCCAGCAATATTAATCCTTATTTACTTCACATAAATGGTTGGGTGTTTTTTTTTTGCAATTCTTTAGCTACAGCTGGCCTCTTCAGATTAGGCTGGCTTGACTGCATCTTTAAGATGTCATATTTTAGCCATTTTTGTATATAAGCATAATGTTCCTCTTCCTTAGAGTTTTGCCATTTGCCTCTTTCTGGTGCTTTTTCCTGTAATGAGCCACAGCAGAAAGCAGACTGCAG
Organism: Pseudoxenodon macrops; assembly: GCA_032467955.1. NCBI lineage: Eukaryota > Metazoa > Chordata > Lepidosauria > Squamata > Pseudoxenodontidae > Pseudoxenodon > Pseudoxenodon macrops. The sequence goes on along the minus strand of JANHFT010002872.1, from coordinate 103,425 downwards.
TCCCCATCTGTATGCAAAGCAACTCAGCTTGCTGTTCAGAAACTCCTTTTTCCTCTCTCCCAATCATCAGTATTCAATTGTCCTCCCATCAGTTCCAATCATTCTTTTTCACCAGCAGCAGCTCATCCAGTTTCCAGGTTAGCAAACTCCATTACTCTAAGAAATACATGGGTAGCTGCAAAGAGGCTACTGAAGAAATTCATCTTCCTCTGTCCACACCAGATAGTCAAAGGAGGGGAAAAGGGAAATGTCACTCAAACAAACTGAGGAGATGGAAACAAAAGCAAAATCTCATTCACCGTCAGCTTTAAAAATAATTAAACAGACAAAGCAAAACATCAGGATGACAGCTTCCCCTCTACATCGCATGTAAAGGGTTACACAACGGAGGAAGCATACCGAATTTTCAGTAATTTTCCAGTTAAATACAATTCATGCTGAAGACCTTCACATTTCTGAGGCACTGTTGCAACTGAGTTTTTTTACTCTGCCCCTCGCAATTGTTGCTTTGTTACTAAACCCAATACAATATTCAGTGTGTTTATCATATAATCCAATTCCATACACCAATGAGTAGCATTGTAATTTCAAGTGGAGGAAGAGGAATTTAAAATTAATCTGTGCTCGTGCAGACTACACATTGCTTTCCCCTAAAATCATGGCCTTATTGTCAAAGAAAAAAAATGGAGAAAAGCATATATATACTGTATGTTTTCCACACTTTTTGCCTCAGAGTAATATCTACTGATAGAGCAGCATAGTGGCCTAAGTGGTGAAGACTCTTACCTCCCACTCGGAAGGTTGAGAGTTCAATACTAGGTAGGAGCAGATGTTTCCTAGGACAGTAGCCCCCAATCTTTTGGGCCCCAGGGACTAGTTCTGTGGAGCAGGGATGGGTTCTACGTACCTTTCCTACTGGTTCGGAGTCATGCTGGAAGTAAGCATGTGCGTGCAAGTATAGCGAGTGAGTGCACTCGTCACTTCCGGGTGAAAAACCCCTGCACATGCGCAGAAGGCTTTGAGCATGCGCAGAGGTTTGTTTTTTGGATGATTTTCAGCTGAAGGACTGGTTGGGGACGTGTCCAGCCAGCCATCACTGCCAGTTTGGTGAGTGGGTGGAAATTCCTGCCACCAGTTCTAGAGAACCAGTCCGAAACTGCAGGAATCCACCTCTGCCTTGGAAAGAGATTTTTCCACAGATCAGAGGATGAGTGGTTTCACATGCTGCCTGCATCACACAGATGGGGCTTGGCTTGTTTCTGCGGCCCGATTACTGACATGCTGCAGACCGATGCCAGTCCGTGGACTGGGAGTTGGGGATCCCTGTCCTAGGGTACAAAAAAATATCCCCTGCAAACTGTGTGGCTTCAGAAAGGGCATCAGGCCAGCAGTTGCCCTGACTCTACCCCAAATTAAGAAATTACAGTCATAATTAGGAAGTTTTATTATCTAGCGATACTACTAGATTAGAATATATCTCACTCAATAATGCTTAGTAAAACAAGCAGTAAAAAATGGTCTGAAAAATGATGGTAAAGTGAGAGAGAAATAGTAACAGAACAAATGGTCATAGAAACTACCATGTGTTTCTTAGGTGAGCCTGATTTTGCAACACAAAGCATTCATGTTCCAACAAAACGAAATGATGCAACAAACTTGGAGAAACTTGTAAATTCATTTTTGTCAGCTTATCAACGTTCAAGTGCAATATGAATGGGATTTCATGAAGAAGTAGCTAAGGGCCAAAGGTTATACAGGTAACCCTCAATTTACAGGTTGCTTCAGTGTGTTTGTGATTGTCTGAATAATGTTTCACACAGCCCCTTTTGGGGGAGGTTAGGTTATTATTTTGGTAACAGAGCACTTGGTTAGTGTGGATTATTTTTAAGAAGATTTTCATTTTTAATTTGCCATCATCTCCTCTTCTGATGAGAATATTCCATAAGCATAGTGTATTTTCTTTTTCCTCTGTGAATTTTATTCCTTTGAACATGTGTCTTCTGTAGTTGCTCCTTTTTTATTTGGATATAAGCCTTGTCTACATACCAGAGTCATACTTTTGGCTTAGGGTATGTCCAATTTTTCAACTTCCAAATTCCAAACATTGTGGGTGCTCAAAGGTTCTGACATGCCTTGGGGATTGTAAAGATATTTTGGTTTCTTTAATATAATTTAGATGCGGTTGATATGTACTATAATTTCTAGATGCTGCGTTACAATCTCTGCTAAGAATCCTGAGAGTGGTGACCCCATGGTGTTCCTCTGATTTGTGGTATATCTGTCCAACTGTCCATTACCTGAAATCAGGTAGTGAAGCAGATGTTGATGAGGTCCATGATTCTGGGTATTTCAATCTTAAATGTATTTGGTTAGATTGGGTGTGCTGCTACCATGTTTTATTTCACTATTTTTGTATCTATGGATGTGAAGAGTGCTGTGACATTGAATGAAAAGATTATTTCATCTTCTTCTGTTTTTATTTTCTGGAGGCACTGTATTGAAGAATTGCTAGAATAGTCTCTCCATTGGCTGGGCACACTGCCCAACAACTAGTCAGGGCAGGCTGGTTTCTACAACTGCTGGTAGTTCCACAATATATCAGGCCACTTCAGGGGTAGGTTCCGGATATTTGTGCTGCCAGTTTTTTCAGGGTCGCGCTACATGTGTGCGCATGAAGCAAGCGTGTGCATACACACAGAGCAACTGAAAACTAGCTACTGTGCATGCACACAAGCAAAATCCAAGATAGCGGTGCCCACGGACACACCAACAGGACCAGCTCCATTATGTCATTGCCATGTTACTACCGGTTCTATAGAACCGGATAGAACTGGTAGGAACCCACATCTGGGCCACTTCTGTTTTTAGCAGAGCCCAGCTGTTTTATTTTAAATACTTGATTTTGTATCATAGAATAGCGGACTGTATCTTCATGCCTGGAAAGGCTTATCTTAGTCGAGACTAGTAAAGAAATATCTCTAACAAGTTCAGGAATAATAGCTTGCTAAATTGTTCCAGGAGTTTGCAAAGAAGATTCATCAAAACTATTTAAAACAAGTACATTCCAATTAGAAGAAACACATTGTATCAGTCAGCTCAGGGAAATGCTATCAGTTATTATACTTCAAAGCAGACTGAATACTAATAAGGGTATACTTTTATTCAAAGGACCTTGGATCTGCCAATCTATTATTTTTTTCTCTTTTTGGGCTTCAAATTATCAATATTATTTACAGTTAGTGGACCAGTGGCAAAGGAAGTTGAAAGTTGAGAAGGCTACTCAATACATTCATCCAGCAGTATTGAATTTTACAGAATTTGCTTCTGTGTAAATATGTGCAGAATTACATTGTGAGCCTCTCAGACTTGGTTTGGAATTAGGCAGCACTGAAAACAAATGAAATAAATACATAATAAATAAATACAATTCATAATGTCAAGAGTGAGGTTTTGGAATAAAATATTTTGTTAGATTTGGAAACATGTAAGTGGCATGGTGGCCTAGTGGTGAAGACACTTGCCTTTCATTCGAAAGGTTGAGAATATCAATCCTACGTAGTGGCAGATGTGTCTCAGGATGCAGAGAAAATATCTAACGCAAACTCTCTGTAGGCATCAGGAAGGGCATCAGCTCTATTCAGTTGCCCCAACTCTACCCTCAATTAAAAGATTTACAGAGTCATAAAAATAAATCAAAACAAACTGCATATTTGATTGATTGGGTGCCATCATGCCAATGTTGACTCTTAGAAAGCACATTATTATCTGTCCATAACTTACTACTTCAGGTCTTCCAACAGTGCACCTATCACCACTGAAATTGAATCCATCCACCTTGTTGCTGGTCATTGTCTTCTCTTTCCTTCCACACTGCATAGCTAGCTTGGCTCTATTTTGCTGCTTAGGCTCTTAGAAGGCCTAATTATTGCACTCAGTGAAATGGAAGAAGCATTTTAATTTTACATTTATGGAATGATTGTTCCATATTATTAGCTGTCATCATTTATGTATTCCAATTTGATGATGTATAGGTTTAGGCTAGTCAGAGGCATGAGGACTAGAGGAATAGAGTTAAATGATGAAAGTTCCACCACTTTTGTCCGTCCATTGTGTGCATATTCTACTAAATGGGAGGAGGTCATGTCGCAATGGCTTGATGCTGCCTTTGTAACTTTAACAAAAGCCTACAAGTGTCAGACTTCTTCCTAGGTTACCCCTCAAACAAGAATAAATATTTAAGCTAGCTTCCATGAAGTGTACTAACCTACCAATGAAACTGATAGTTGACAGTGTATCATTTGAAGGGTTGGTGTTTTTTTTACAACACTCCCTTTGGTAAAGAAAGTTGAAATAAAGCTTGATCTGATATCCTAAATCAGAATACAACTTAAGACCAAAAGAGTCCTAAGGAACCAGAAGTCAGGCAGCCAACTTCCTCTTATTCTAAATGTATTTCATATAGACAACTATTCATGGAAGTAGCTCCAACAGGCAGCTTTTAATCATTTAATGCAATTTTATAAAGACTCTATGTTCTCCTCTTACAATTGAGTCAAGCAAGATGCAATGACATTTGTCATGCCTCAAAGATCATCACACTTCTTAAACAGAAATATAAACTATATTAATAGGAGATGGATATTTCTCCGCTGATGGAATATTACAGCAGTCTAGCGATACCTTTCAGCTAATAGTCTGTGTTGCTCTGATGACTCAAAGGGTGTTATATAAAAGCTAAATAATACATACAGCATACACAATTCCATTCCCCCTGAGGCAGCATTTAAAATTATTACAATTTATATAACTTGGGAGAATAGATAGAGGATGTTTTAAATGAATAATTGAAAAGAATCTATAAAATGAGGCAATATGGCCTACTGCTATGTTTCTAAGACTGAATGTTTTCAAAAATGCAAGGTTTTCTCCTTTTTTAAATTTTTTTTTCTTTTAATATGCTGGGAACAAAGTAGTATGCGTTTGAAATTGCCTGGGTAAGCTTCCAGCAATCTTTACTTAATGAATGTTCTTCTTAATACTGGTGCTGAATTCTCATTTGGCAGGACTTCAAGGAGCTGAGTTCCACAGAGAGGCCAGATTTTGTGACCTTGATTCT
>JANHFT010002872.1:82211-92939 GCA_032467955.1 Pseudoxenodon macrops | reverse complement strand
AATCACACTTGGCCAATAAAGAATTCTATTCTATTCTATTCTATTCTATTCTATTCTATTCTATTCTATTCTATTAACAATACAACAAATTAAAAATTCTCTCACACCAACAAGTGCCATCAGAGTCTCATCACAGAACTCAAAATGCCAGGTCCATTTCCCCTCCTGACCCAGTGCTATGAGAAAAGTGAGGTCTTCATCGGTCCTATCAGATGGCATTTAAGGGTGGGCACCTACATTTAAGGGCTACCATCCTACATATAGTTAGTCTTAAAACTACCTTTACTTTTACTTGATTAAGCTCTTTACTATTGCAAGTCTTACTTTGCCCTGAACTGGATTATAAACTCTGTTTCTGAGAAATAAATTTTCCTGTTGGCTATGTGTGTAATATGCAGTACATTTCACAGAATTCCATACCATTTCTGTCTTTAAAAGAGTGCATAATCAAAATGACAGGGATTGAAAAATAATAAATAAAAAACTGTCTCTATCACAGGGTTGTTATATCTTCAGTATAACGGGAGTGTTCCACTTTGAAAATACCACAACCAATTTATAAATCCATACCCCTTTCTTCCTAGATTGCTAGCAAATTGAACAGTTAACAGCATGATACAAGCTGGAAGTAAACTTTATAGAGCTATTTCATTAAATAACATCTTGAGATATTAATATATGTGCCACAAGAAGACGAAAGAAAGGAAAGAAGAAAATAAAAATGGGATAACAATGGTAAAAAGATATATTCCACAAGCTGAACCCCCATGGGCACTGTGATAAAACAGAAGTACATTGTGATGCACTGCTCTAAACCAAAGTGGCAAAATAACTCTGCCTGCTTCTGCACACAAGACACACACTCATGTGAGGAGTTACACACTTGCAGCCTACCTTGATATCATTTGCAGCCCACCCTAATATCACCTGCAACTTTCCTTGATGCAATGAGATCTCAAGCCAACTTTGAAAACAGCCAATCAACTTTGAAAACATTTTACAAAGCTTCCTCTATAGCTACTGATCCAGATGCCTTTTCCCTGGAAGGAATTCCTACTTGATCCACTCTAGTCTCTGGGATTCCTTCTTCTTTTCAAAAACCACCATATGTCATCTCTTGTGAACCCTTAGTGAACTAGAGGAACATAGATCCTAAGAACCCTATTCACTTCATCACATCCAAAACAATCAAACTCCTATGTAACCAAGCCAGACTAAGCCTCGGTCTCCTCCATAAGATCTGCTTCAAAGCTAAAATACACCTTTGGAATGAATCCAGGCAAATTTATCTGAAATACGTTTAGCATATCCCTTACAGTAACCCTCCAAGGCAGCTGTCTCCTTTAAATGAGGTCACTGAATAGCCATCCTCCGGTGCAATAAGCACAGACAAATCTTGGCACTTTGCCACTTTACTACTAGGAGATAGGCCCAGCTGTCACTTATATAATCAAATCAATCCTCCATTTCCTTCAGTAACATAGTAGGTATCTCTTCACCTAGATCATCTCCTTCAGTTCCTCTGTAAACTTGGAGGAGTTGAGAATGGGAGAGGTCACATGGGAGCGATCTGATCCAAAGGCCCCACTGTCCTGTCATGCCTTGGATACTCAATGGCTTATGTCTTATGGCTTACTGTTTATGGTTTCATTCTAATTATGAATTCCTGAGGTACTTCGACTATGCCCCAAGAGAATGCAAACTGAACTCCCACAGGATCCTGGGGACTGTGCCATCCTGACCACAAATTGATTTGCTCAGTCAGGGAGGTTGCTATATAGTAAAGTGACTGGTACGATAGCAACTATCTCATCTAATTCTTGGTGCTCAATCTAACAAACAGGATCTCACATCTGGCAGTCTGAGGAATACTGGTAGCACCCATGAAAACTGCCACAGGTTTAGTAATCACAATTGTTGACCTGCTCCAGACTTGTATTTAGGATTGCTGCTTATATATTCCATATCCACATATTTCTTTTAGGGTCGAATAGAATTTAAAAAAATAATTTATTGTAGTATACAGTTTTCTTATTAGAAATAATTATATAGGATATATGAAGTATCAGTCTTAATCAGCATATATATTACATGTTATATCAAGAAAATACTTTGTAAACACTTCCACAATGCTATTTTTCAGTTTCTGCCAAGTATAATTTATATTATAAAAATATACTAGTCTCTGAGGCACAACATTCATGCATACCCATCACATGGTTGTCTTCCAGGTATAGATGAAATGTATATTGTAAAATACATGTATAAACTACATACTTGCAGCCAACACTGAAACACTGCTATGAAAGGCTTGTGTCATGATGTTGCAAAGCATATTTCATCATTTTTGCATCACGGTTTGTACTGGACATTTACATTTTGGGGATAAGTAACATGATACACAGAAAAGTAGGAAAAATAGTAAGGGGAAAAATAAAGGAAAAAAGGAATAAATTAATTTATCAATGTTTTATATCAATGTCATTTATTCATGAACATAAATTTGGGCAAACTCCATGGAAGATAGGGTGTGGGTGGTCTGGTGTGATATGGACACGACTTAGCAACTGAGCGACAATATTTTTCTACCCTTGCAACCATTTTGTTTCTACCACGTCCACACATTCATTCATACATTTGTTCTTCTGTTTTTGAGATATCAACAACATCCAACCAGTGGTGAAATTCATTTTTTTTTACCAGCGGTTCTGTGGGTATGGCTTGGTGGGCATAGTGTGGCATTGTGGGCGTGGCTTGGTGAGCATGGTAGGGGAAGGATACTGCAAAATCTCCATTTCCACTCCACTCTGGGGCCAGCCAGAGGTGGCATCTCCAAACTCACAATTCCTATTTTTAGATATCTCCACAACAATCTATATGACATAAATTCTTTCATTCCAACGTATATTATTTGTCTTTCATCCATAATTAAATTCATTACCTCTACATCATTACCTTAATTCTGATCTATTACATCTCTTTTCTCTTAATCTTTCATATATACAATGTATCTGGGGTTTTTTCTTGTATTTGTTAACATCCAATGTAATTTTGGACAGAGTAATTGGACAAAAGAATAACCATCCTCTCCCTGTTGATAATTACTACTTGTATTCCCTACATTTTTATTAAACAAAGAACCCTTTCATAAAATGCTTTAAAAATAAATATTTATTCTATAAGAAATAAACATTATCCTATATAAGTAGCCATAAGCTGCTCAGTCACTTTTTAGAGTGAGAGGGGCAGCACATAAATTATGTAAGTAAGCAAACAAATAATTTCGCTTTTAACCTTTGTGCAATGCATGTGTATTGTATGCATGAAAGTAACTGACAGATAGGAAACCTAGCAGTTGGATTTAACAAATACAAAATTAACCATCTTCTTTTAAATTTTCCATTTCAATAAGATGTTTTCTAAAGCTTCTTAAGTTTACATAGCAAGCTTCTTCAGTGTGATCTGCCACGTAAAAGAAAGTGCGTTTCTCGAAGCTGGGTTTGTACTTTTTTAAAACATAGTTCATAAACCATAAAGGGAGCTTCTCATCCCAGCGCGGCCCGATTTCGACCTTCTCGATATGGCGGCGCAAAACCTAAGGGCGGAAGTCGCCCGGGTTTCTGTAAAAAAAAAAAAGGGGGAGGGGACACTCCGAAGCTTCGCCACCACCGAGATGGCGGAAGTACTTCCTTGGTCGGCGGTACCACTTCCGGGTTGTGCAGGGTCTCGATTCCTCGCTCTCTCCGGCGATGGCCGCAGCGGGGTTATCCGACGCAGAGCTGCGGGCGGAGCTGCGGTCCCTGGGCTACCAGCCGGGCCCGATTACCGATTCCACCCGAAAACTTTACGCCAAGAAACTCACCCGTCTGCGGGCTGAGGTGGCGGCCGGGCTAAGGAGCCGCACCAGCTCCAGAGCGGTCCCTCCGAGCTCAAGTAGCTCCGTGAGGCCCGCAGCTCCGCCCGCCCAGGTTGGCCCCAAAGCGACTCCCCGGGCCCCCATCTTGGTTAGGAGGGAAAGCGAGGACGAAGAGGAGAGCGACGACTACTTGTCGTCGCGCAGGGAGGGAGCGACGGGGAGTAGCAGGAGGTTTGCTGAGGGTCCCCACTGGCCGACAGAGACCCCTTTCACTCCGGAGAGGATCCCCTTGCCGGCTAGAGAGGTGGATCCACTGAGCAGCCCCTGGAGGCCAAGTGCTGGGTTCGCTTCCAGAAGGACCCAGTTAGAGGCCGATGAGGGCTTTACGTCCCCCTATCAGAGGGAGACGGTGGCAGGTAGTGCCCCGTGGAGACCGGCTCCCTCCAGCGAAGAGGAGGGTTTAAGCTCCGGCAAGTGGTGGGAAAAGGAGCAGAGCCTGAAGCCCAGCGCTTCTTGGAAACCAAGGACAGGAGAAAGCGCTGGAGGGTTGAGCAATTGGGTCAGCTACACAAGCCAGAGATGGGCAGCCCCCAGCCCCTCGGTAACCGAGAGAATCGGAGAAGAATTAACCTATAGGCTGCCGAGAGGAGAAGAGAAAGAAGGAGCTTCCAGAAGTACCAAAACCATCTTGGGGACCAGAGCAGAGAGAGATTTAAATGTTGGCACCCGTTGGGACGGGACTCAGCAATATGTAGGTCAGAAACGTCAAGCTAGGAGCCCTGGGAAAAAGGGCCAAAATCTAGAATTTTATTTGTCCTGGTTCCTGTGGGTGGCAACCTTAGTGCTGCTGGTGATTTTCTTGGCCATCCTTTGGGTGAAGATGATGGGACCTGCTCACCTGGAAGGGTCCATGGAGAATTGTACGTGTAAACTCTTGTAAACATAATTTGCCTCATTTTTTTTTCCCCAGTCTCAATTCTATCCTCCTCCTTGCATCATGGTTTTGTTATTCCGTTTATGGATATATTGCATTTACAAGTAAAATTGGCTTCAGACCTTTCAAGCTAATACTGAATATGAGTTATGATGTTAGGGTTTTCCCCCCAGAACATTATCTTAGAATGACCTTCCTATTTATTATGAGACCAATTATTTTAGACGCTTTATGTTATCATTTTGAGAGCTTAATATGTGTGCTTGCCCATATTGCCTCAAGCTGACTGCATAGGAAATCAGAGTTTTAAGTAGCTTTTATTGAATATTTTTTCAGGATATCAAACCACTACTTCAGAATCATAATAATTACTTCAACAAAGAGAGTTCATGATTATTGAGCACACAGTAAGAACACTTTGCTTTTGCAAAACTTTTAGGAAAAAGTATACCTACTTAGCCCAAAGAGTTTTAAACAGTGTCCCTGTTTTTAAAAGTAGCATTCATTTCCATTTGCTAAAGAATACAAGATTGGGCCCTGGTGTCAATAAAGAACCTATCTGCTGGGAGGCACCCAACCTGGCAAGGAGTAGGAATCAAGGACAGAGCTAATCTACAGTCACTGTGCAACATTAAAAGGACCAGAAATGGTCCTCCCTGGATTCATTTGAACTTTATCTCATTGTTCCCAAGGGACACCTGCCAAACTGGCACGATCCCTGTATTAAAAACAGAACATATTAAAATAGTTACCTTGAACTCTCTGTAGGCTTGGCTGTTCACAGCTGACATTCTCAGTAATCAACTAATGAAGGTATTAGTACATTTATTACTATTAGACTGGACAAGCTATAGGTTTTCATTGATATAATATGCATATTTTACTTACAGTACAGCAGCATAAGATTCTGTCAAAAATTATGTTTTAAGCCATAAAAATCGAAGAATTGAAATGGCACTTTTAATGTAGTCCCAGATAACCTTCAAAGTAAATGACTGTTCTTACTTTGACATGAATACAGGATGTGATTTATTTTCTTGTTTAATATCATTGGTTTGTGAATACTTTCCTTTAAATTAGTGGGATTAGTTGCAGTTTTAAGATTTAATTTCTACACATTCCACTTGGTTAAGACCTAATTCAGTAGAATGGGCATTTTCAAGAAACATGTCATTCACACTTATTGTGAAAAATTAGGAAAAATATATATTCTGTATATGCTTTAGCAAGTAACTTTATTTATTTATTTTCATTTACAGTAAAACTGTTGACCGTGGATTGTGAAAGAAGCACAGATATTGTAAGTTAAATGTCAATTATATTTAATTCTTAACCATGGTGTGTTAGCCACTTAATATTAGGGATGTTGTATAAATAAGCCTCTTCCGTTTTCCACATATAATTTAATAATTCATTGATATGGGAATTACAGACAATTTTTTGTCAGGTTAATATAAAGAATCATTGAAATGCTATAAATCAGTAGTTCTGCGGAGTTAAATCCTTGTCTTTATATAAATATGCTTTAATAATTTATAAAAACAATAAGATTTTTGACAAGGATTGTATCAAGTTAGAATAGAATAGAATAGAATAGAATAGAATAGAATTCTTTATTGGCCAAGTGTGATTGGACACACAAGGAATTTGTCTTTGGTGCACATAAAAATACAAGATAAAGTTCAAGTTACTTTTCAAAGCAAGCTAAAATAGAGTTGGCAGTCTTAATATCTGTTGTTTGTGGCTATAATTCCAAGTTAGTCAACAGTACATAGCTGAAAAAGACAAATCCCAATATAGATTTGTATTTCAATTTCTAACTCTGTGATTTTTTGATATCATGCCTAAACTATATTTTTTTAGGTTCATGCTTATACACTATTTGAACTTTGGAGATTATGAAGGTGACCGATAACATACTAAATATATTTCCTATTGTCATGCAAAATGATTTAATAATTTAAAAGAGCTATTTACTGTTCTTTTCATCCTCCTTTTTCAGTATTGTCGGGAAAAACAAGAAGAAATTACAACAACCATATTGTATGAGTTGTACAACTATCTTGCAATTCAAGCTGGTAAGTTCTGATTAATCGGAGTATGAAAATGATTATTTCTATCAATAGGGGTATTTTCAAACTAAATATAAATACAATTTTATACGTGGTGAATATAAGGCATGTTGGGATCAGGCTTTAAGACAGCACTCTATTTCTATAAGGATCATCTGTTTATCTACTAGAAGCCTAAAAACAGGATATAATGCAACTGGAGCTCCACTTTTGCTTGAATTAATCAGAATTAAGAGAGCTATTCTGAGTTAGCATCAATTATATCCATAATTATTTTTTTTAATCCCAGGTTAAAGCTATACTAGATGGCAATCCTGGCTAATATTTAAAATGTGTTGGTAGAAAAGTACTTCCTTTTATCCTTTCTGAATGTCCCACCCTTTAGTGTCATTTTTCAGACAGTATCTTTTCATACATATAAACACTGATACAAACTAATATAAAATTTAAAAAAGAGAAAAATAAAATGGAAAACTAAAAGTGCAAGAAAAGAAAAATGGAAAAGAAAATGATACAAAGTATCGTAGCTTCTGATCTTCTTTACAGCATAGTTATACATTTATCTCTTACTCTGTTGTTATAACATAACTTTTTAATACTCTGTTTTATATAATCATCAAAACCATAAATCATAAGTTCATTTTTTGCAATTTCACCTAAAAAGTCAGTAAGGAGTTTTCATCCAGCAATAAACATACATATTGTCTTTTCTCTGTTCAAAGAAGTCAATTTAACCATCCCAGAAAGTTACTTTATCTTCACCAACCATCCCTCCTTTGTGGGAGAGCTGAATCTTTTTATCTTCATATATACAATATTACTACAGTTATTATATTAAAAAAACAAAGTTCCATAAATTTTTCCAACTATTTCTCCAATCCCAAAAGAAAAACTTCTGGTCTCAGTTGTATATTAATCTTTAAAATCTTCTGAAACCGTGTATTTATTTTAATCCAGAATTTTTAGCTTTTTTACACATCCACCAACATGAAATGTTCCTTCTTGTTCAGATTTCTAGCATAAATGTGAAATGCCTTTATATATTCTGGATAATTTTCTGGTGACATATATCAATGGTATGTCACTTTATAAATGTTCTCTTTAAGATTATAACTTGGTATTAATTTCAATCCTCTCAAGATACATATTTTGCCATTGTTCCATCTTTATATTATAATAAAAGACTTTGTCATACATATTTTCACTTGCTGCTCTTATTTCAAGTCTCACTAAAAGTGTATATGTTTTAGTAATTACTTATAATTTGTACACAATTTTTTTTCAAACTCATTCTTAACAGTGTTCAAAACCATAAATTCTTTTGTCTACTTTCAATCTTTCTAGTAATTGTAAATAAGAGAGCCATTAGTTAATATAACCTCTGTCACAGTTCCTTTGCTTATTTCGTATTCCCCTTGAAAAGCTCTAGCATCTTGTGATATGTTAACCATTTGTATTTGCCTATATTTCTCTGCTTCTTATGCCAAGATCCACAAAGGGCACAACCTCGTTTATATCTATTCCATATTCTCAATATGGCAAATTAATATAATTATTTTTAAAATCCACGTTAACCTTGACTTTGTCATACCACAGAAATCCATCCCACTCAGGTCTCAGGTCATGTCTTTCCAAAAAATCCAAGTAAAAAAAACCTCTTATTTCTCAGCAATACCCACTCTTTCACCCAAAGCAAACAGCAAACTGCAAAATACAATTTCAGATCAGGTAAATCCAATGCTCCTCTTTCCCTTGCATCTTGTAACACTTTACTGTTAGCTTGTAATTTTTTCCTCTGCCACACACATTTAACTATACCTTTCTGCCACTGTTTAAATTGTCAAAACAGTTATTGTCTGAAACAAAACATCATTCTAGACAAGACATTCATTTTTCTCACATAAATTCTCCCCAACAATGACAATTGTAGTTTATTCCATCTTAACATATCGTTTTTAACTTCATTCCGTGCCTTGACATAGTTATTTTGAAATAACATACAATTCATATTTGTCATAATGATACCCAGATATTTTACTCTTTTTTTCAGTCTAAAGCCCATACTATTCATCAGTTCTGCTTGATCATTACTTTCACATTTTTGTTAACATCTTTGTCTAATGTTTATTAATCATAAAACCTAATAATGCACCAAATTCTTTAATTTGCCCATTAACATTTCAATTCCTTTTAAAAGATCTCCCAGGGCCAACCCCAAGTCATCTGCAAAAACCCTTAATGTATAAGTTTCTTCTTTTTCCATCTTTACTCTCCCATTCTTCTAATCCTATATCTCTATTCAGTATTTCTAGAATCAAAATAAAAAAGAAAGCAGGCTGAGCATTACTGTCTTGTTCCTTTTTTGTATTTCATAGTAAAAAGTATATTTACACTGTGAAGTGTAAATCAATTTTACCCATTTTATAAAATTCTGTTCCAAACTTTGAACAAAAAAACCCAGTTGAAATTACCAAAGATTCTCTGGATCACTGTGTTTTCATTATCTTGCTACAAAATTCCAAAATGTTCAGCACATTTCTAACATAACTCTTTAACTGTCTTTTAGTAAAAACCACACTGATCCTTGTGAATAAATTCTTACAAAAATATTTTGAGTCTACAGTTAGAACTGTTATGAATAATTTCGTTGTCATTCAATCATTGTTTTCTGGTTAAAGTGAAATCTTGTTTTTCTTTATTTATTAATGCTATATTTCCAACTCTTCTGGTAACTTTCTTCCCTACAGGATAGAGTTTATCATGCCTTGTAAAGGTTTTGACATATTATTATATAAGAAAATTTCTGAAGTTATAAAAGAGATTAAACTAGGAAAGGTGCCCAAACCAGATGGACTATCAGGTTCTTATCATAAATGTTTAGGGGATTAACCTTTATAATCTTTATAAAACATGATGAACTCCAGATAGTATTTTGATGTAAAGATTTTTACTTTTTTCCCCTTTTGATAGTAACAACCCCTTTCTTTCAAGCTTATTCATTTTTCTCTGTCAATGTTCCTTATAGCCTGCATTATAGAACTGAATGTCTTCTTGGTAAAAAATTTCTTGTTAAATGAAAATTACTGTTAGGTAATGTGTTTTTCTGCATTTAAAAGTGCCGTAGCTGGGCTAGATTGCCATTATGCACACTTGGTTAGAGTAGTCCACAAAGAAGCATGATTAGAGAGGGTGCTTCAGGTATTTGGTAAAAAATAAGTTTAATTCAATTTCTGTCTTCTACTCTCTTCTGCTCTAAGATTATAATCTACAAATAGAAATTACTACAAATATGATATAGAAAGAAAAGGGAATTCAGAAGGGAAAAGAAAATTTAAAAAATTACTTTTATTGCTTTAGGCCGCTCTATTAAATTAGATGATGATTTACATGAGAATGTTAATTTATTTTGCTAGGCAGGGGGTCGGCAACCTGCAGCTCTTTGGGCCCTCTGCTCCCTGTCCCATCACTGGTTGGCCCTACCCCTTGCCCCTTTTATTTCTTTTTTGGATGTTTTTGGAAATCTGGGCTGAGGAACGATTGCCAGCCACGGCGGAGGCTTTCCTTTGGGTGACCCTCGTCCTCCCCTTGCAACCAGCTGTCTGGCTGTGGCTGAGCCAGGACCCTCCTCAAGTGAGTGTCAAAGCGCAGGAAAGGCGTGTGCGGGAAAGGCGGCTGCTCGCTTAGGGAGGGTCTCCCCGCATGTGCGCACACTCCCGGCTCAGCCACAGCCCAGATTTCCAAAAAGAACAAATAAAAGACATAGCACTCCAAGAAGAGCTTTCTGGCTTGGTCCAGCCGCAGCAGAGAGAGAAGGGGGGGGGGGAGACAGACATAGAAAGACACATATAGAGTGATACACAGAGGTG
>JANHFT010002872.1:54682-67951 GCA_032467955.1 Pseudoxenodon macrops | reverse complement strand
CACCATAGAGTCTCCACCTCACGTGGCATCCTTTTTCCTCTACCTGTTCTAACCGAAAGCCCTATCAATTGTGGAGCTGACCAGAAAACCCGCCCCTTGCCAAAGAGTCTCCTCCTGGCACGCCATGCTTCCCCACCCCCCAACCGGAAGCTTCTCTCAAAATTGTGGCGCTGACCAGTGACGGAGCCACAGCAAGGGGATGAAAGAGCCACATGCAGCTCCAGAGCCATGGATTGCTGATCCCTGACCCAGGTGAACAAGAATCCAGTATGGGTTCTGTAAATTACATCTCACCATATTGTTTATGGGAAAGACATTCTTCATCTGATGAGACCTGTGCAATGTTGTTGAACCTCTGGCATAGTCCTCATCTTCCTCGAGCAAACAAGCCCCACCATCACATCAGGTTTTAGTGCCTCATTGAGGGATTATTATTATGATTCAATGCTCAGTCAGCCAGATGTTTAGGCTGTTATTAGTATTTTATTACATATTGTATTTATTAATTCTTTATTACATTAAATTTACTAATTGTGGTTCTGTAAGAATTTTCCAGACATATTACATAGATGTTTTCAAAAGCTTTTCTCTGGCTGTGGATCAGATTATTGTGGCTGGAGACTTTAATAAAACTAGCCTGTCTAAATCTAATTGTTGCACATGGAAAATATTGCAAGTTTATATATTGAAGTTTAATTTGGTAGACATATGGTAACTTTTAAATAATTTATAAGGGCTTTTTTTTCATTTTGGAGTGGTTCTCAACTGGATTTGTAAATGTAATATAGCTATATTAGAGCAGGTAGCACACAGTGATCGAAAACATTTCTCTTCAGGCATAGGGGGAGGTTGTTCTTGAAAATTATGCTTGGCAGGCATTCAGCAAGCTAAGCATAATTTTCAAGAGCAACCTTTCCCTCTGCCTGAAGAGAAAAGTTTCGATCAGTGTGTGCTACCTGCTCTAACATATGCCGTGAAACATGGACACAAACCTCACAATCGATACAAAAGCTATGAGTGACGCAAAGAGCCATGGAATTAATACATGCTCAGCATGACAAAACAAGGTAGAAAGACCCACACATGGATTAGAGAACAAACTAAAGTATACGATATCATCAAGAGAGTAAAAGCAATGGAAACGGGCTGGTCACATAGCAAGAAGAACTGATGGCAGGTGGACCAAGGCAGTCATAGAATGGATCCCACTTGTCCACGAAAGAGACCTAAAAAAAGATGGATGGAGGATATCAGCAAATATTGCAGGCTCAATTGGCAAAAGAAATCTCAGGACCATATTGGTTGGAAATATGCGGAAGAAGCTTTCATCCTGCAGTAGATAGACGTTGGCTACCCACAATGATGATGATGATAGCTATATAGTATCAGATTTTACTCTTGTACTTATATCAATATGGGAAAGAGTCCTTTTTCTAAATTTTCTTTTAAAATATCTCATCATGAAAGGATCCACTTTTTGTAACAAGTGTTTGACAACTATTTACATTGACATTCTGCCAATCATCTGGTTGTTTAAGATATTTTAAGGCACATCACATGGTCATGTTAGTACTTATGCTTCATGGAAAAAGAAAGATCAGAAGGAAAACATGGGAAGGAAACTTCCATATGCAAGATAGCTAACGCCAGAATTAAATAAAACTTGTATGAGCTAAATAGTCATGTGATTTTCTTTATATATTTGAAATATTATATTCACTGAATCATAAAAGATATTGGGAGTAAAGTGAGAGACTTGGTAAGTTACTAAACTTTTTGCTTCTGAAACAAGTGAATACCATAATATTAGTAAAGGGTAAAATAATGCTTCTGACTCAATAAATCCATTATTTTTAGATGTTTATACTCAGTTGTATATATTACTGATTCAAATGTTATATGGAACAAAATTCATTTTAGATAAGAGCTTTTCTAAGATTACTCATGATCAAACTGCCTCTTTCTAACAAATAATATATACCATTAAATCTATGAAATCAGGAAAAGCTCTTGCTTCAAGTATTTATTCCATTGACTGGAATAAAATGTGTTGTTCCAATACTATTGAAAGTATAAAGATTTATTTTTAAGGTTTCTATAACCAATTTTGAATATTAGTAAAGACCATTTAAGGGGTGGCTCAGTGTAAGATGCTGAGCTTGTAGATCAGAAAGGTCAGCAGTTCAGCGGTTTGAATCCCTAGTGTTGTGTAACGGAGTGAGTTCCGTTACTTGTCCTAGCTTCTGCCAACCTAGCAGTTCGAAAGCATGTAAAAAATGCAAGTAGAAAAATAGGGACCATCTTTGGTGGGAAGGTAACAGCGTTCTGTGTGCCTTCAGCGTTTAGTCATGCTGGCCACATGATCACAGAGACGTCTTCAGACAGCGCTGGCTCTTTGGCTTTGAAATGGAATACTGCCCCCTAGAGTATCTAGCACATATGTACAAGGGGAACCTTTACCTTTGATTGTAGTACTGCCCAATTTTTATGTTAACAGTTGATGCAAAATCACTGCTAGCAGCCCTGGCCCACAGGTTACATATGAGATTACTCTGATTATCTGCCCTATCCAGTTTCACGAAAGATAATTGCTTTACCACGGAGCATTTATTTTGATGTCATTTTATCTACCACATAAAACTGAGCAGGTCTAAAAACCACTATGGGATTAATCGGAAAATTATAGTAAAATATAACCCGGTTTAACAATGGAGCTATTGCTTTCCATTTATTAAAGGCTACAAGAGCCAGAAATATAATTAGACATACTTACACACTAGGATGATTCCCGTCTGAAAATTGTATTTTTTTAAAATGGGTAGGAATATTAATACTACGGAGCACTGTTTTATTTTTGTCCTTGAAAGGGTTTGTGATTCAAAGGTGTTACCAATGGTGTGCAGTGCCTCGTTTCTTTTTCCAGAGTGCCTTCATGAGAAATGCATGTATAGAGTTCCTATGCCTTTTTCAAATGCTTCGCGTAGAAGCTGATGTATTTTGAGTATGGAAGCATGTCCTGTTGCAAAGTTATAATTAACATCAGCTGGATACATGAATAAGCCTGTAAGTTTCATAGCACCTCTTAGTAAAATCTGCTGTCTTGAATAGTTCACAGCTTATACAGATTATTTTCTTCTTTAAATCTGATACGCATGCACACTAGCAAGATTCAGGATTTATCTTAATCTGCACTGATAATGACATCATGGCTTTTTGCAATCAAAAAGGAGGAAAAAATTACCAACTAGGCTTCTAAAACAAAAGTTGTAATTATTTTCCATTTTCATTAAAATCATTCCATCCTGAATGTTGTTTCCCATAGGTATAATAGCTGATGTTGGGCTACGTTTATAGGAGGTTTGAGTTGGGAGCAGTGCCAACTTAACTGGGAAATATCAGCCATAAAATAAAATAAAAAGAAATAGAAAGTGGAATATCACCAAAACCCTGCTTACCATAGCCCAGTCCAACGAGCATTCAAATTGTTTACACCACTGGATATTACATTAAAATTCATTTCATATGTTTGATTTAATTAACAGATAAATCAAGGAAGCTTAGCATAATGGGATTTAGGAATCAGAACTTGGCTACTATCTCTTATTATGGTCAGCAACTTAAAGAGTTTTTTCCCCTTCAGAAAGGAACTGGCATTAACTCTTTACTATTTCTAAATATTTTCCAGCAAAAGACCAATTAAGGATGGGGAACATGTGACGTCTTCTTTTAACATGATCAGTAGATCATTCACTAATTAGCTTTTCAGGCAAGCAGTCTGCAATTCAATGCATGAACATTTATTGCATGTTGTGGCATCTCTACCATTTTTCAGCGCTGACCTGACTGAAATATATCCAATTTCTCCAGCGTTTTGCAAAATGCAATCCTTTCTTCAACAAATACGTCTTTTGTTGGGTCAAAAAAGTGTGTGCTTTTGTCATATTGCACAACAAGTAACATTGTGCTGCCAGTCAATAGTGCAGTAGCCCTTCTTTTATCTCGTTAAGTGATTGCTTTGTGGAAAAAAGAAACAGAAAAGGAAAGCACAGAAGATTTCAGGTGGTGAAAATGATGAAGTCTCGATCATTTCTAAAACTTTGTGGCTAAAGCAAGCATAATGAGCATAATGAAAGCTTCATTGAGAAACATCCACTGCTAGCTGTTGGATACGATTTGTCATCTATGTGTGGGCATAAGTATATTCCACCAGCAGACATTTTAGTTTTTAGTTAAAGGAGGTGGATATTTTGAAGTTGATATCGTATTACCTTTGATTTGTGAAAGCAACAGAATGGCTTCCTTACCTTATCCCATTGTTCTAGAAATCCTTATAGCTTTTACAGCCCCTCCATTGTCCAAAATATGAAATTTATCACCACCTCACCATTCCCTGCCTCACAACAAATGATACCTTCTCTTGCTTATTTATTGTGTGGAGGAACAGAATGGTTACTGCACAGAATTGATTCTTTTTAATTAGCAATGAGTTTAGTAAACAGGTTTGCAAGGATTTTATCCCTGCCTGCCCATTAACATAGGAATGATAAAGGCCTAATGCATACCTACTCTGTTAGTAAACAAATATACAAGTTACAGTGTTAAATCAATGCAAATTCTAAAATCCCATTGCTCTAGCCATTGTCCTTCTGGTCGGTATCTGTATCAGCACTAACAAGATTTATGATTAGGTAACATGAAAGTGCCTCTTGTACCTTATAACACTAAGGTGTCTTTGTATACTTTGGAGTGGTGCTGAGAGCCTCTTCCTTCTGCTTTCAAGGTTGGTGACAATGAAACTCCAGACACAAAACAAACAACTGTCAAAGCTCACTGAGTGAAACCAGAGACAGCTACTCAAATTACCTGTGCAGTACAGATTAAAAAAAAACAATGTGGCTGAAATCAATGCCAACAAATAAATCACTATCCCTTTTTCTAACAGCTTCTTTGTTCAACCCATTTGTTCATTATTCGTTTGGATAAGCAGTCCAGCTAAAAATATTCCATGATAGTAAATCTTCCTAAAGAGGACTAAAGGTAGTTTGAAAAGAGACATGATCTGCACACATCCCAATACTGTTAGGATTGATAAGAAGGCTTGTACGTTGCAACAACAACAAAAACCCAACCCCACCCTCTTTTATCCCCTTAAGATATCACCAAGCTTGGGTTATTAACACTATTTCATATTTTGACTCTTGTAGAACTGCCTTCTTGAATTAGTGAAGCTGATATTTGGAGCAGACAGTGAGAAGCACACATTCAACTTATCTGCTTCAAACTTAGATTAATCTAGCAGACCACCTAGATCCGTGATGGCGAACCTATGACACGCATGCCAGAGGTGGCATGCAGAGCCTTCTGTGGGCACGTACACCGTCACCAGCTGCTCTTCCAGGTTCTGGCATGTGAATGCATGCCAGACAGCTGGTCTTTATGCGAAGACCAGCTGTCCGGCATGCATGTATGCAGTGGAACCCAGAAGAGCAGCTGGCCACCACATACATGTGCACCGGCCAGCTGCTCTCTTCCGGGCTGTGGCGCATGCATGAGCGCTCCAGGTTCAGCATTCAGTGCCAAAAAGGTTAGCCGTCACTGACCTAGATTAATATAGTTCAAAATTTTTCTGTTGGGACATCCCAGTATATTCCTGGTCATTCCTCCTGAGAAGCATTGATTAGTCACATAATGTTTGGAGCTTCTCTGTGGTGAGTCAACAGATTGTGGAAAGAAGGGAAATCCTCCATATAAAGCCTCTGGCACATATTTTCTCTGTATGGGCATTTTTGAATCGGAGCACAGGTTTCACTAAAACAGAAAAAATAGGCTATGTTCCTGAAAGTTTATGATAAAATGATGTTCAGCCCTGTTTTAGCGTAATTGATGGATGTTTATACAAAGCTCCCTGCATATTTGAATGAATGCATGTGGCATATTTGGATTTGAACCCTTAGCAGCGTTTCTTTTCCTCAATATGATTTATCTTGCCTGATGCAATTGGGACATTTTTTTGAGATGGTCTTTCTCTTCATACCATTTGCATTTGCAAAAAAAACAAATCAATCTGTCTTCTGAAATGAGGGTGACCAATCTGTTTTGATACAAAACAGATAAAAAATATGTACTATCAATTGCGTACTCTGAAATGTGTTCATTTTTCACATACGAGGATAATGAATTTGTGCAGGTAGCAAAGTAATATTGTGCCGATTTCTATGCAACTTTGATGTATTTTACCTACAGTCTCAAGCACCCCTTTAAGTTACCAAGTGACTCTATCTTACACAGTTATTGCTATCTTACACGATAATAAAGGTTGTACCATTAGCTGTTCATTTTGTGTCTAAAAATTTGTCTTTAAAATGTGCATTTGTATTTTAAGACAAATAAGCCTAGTAGATAAACATGAAAACAGTCGCTTGAAATGATTTGTTTGGTGAACCATAAAGTATATGCGTTGTTTCTGATTCTAACTAAATTCACAGTGCACAGCTGCCTCTCCATTGGGCTACAAGATTGCCTTATAACATATGTTGAACAATACTGACAACCCCCTATCTACAATTTTTTCAGAGCCTCCATAGCTATTCCCCTCTCCTGGAAAAGACTACTATATAAACCATGCACTTGATCCTGCACAATTTTAAACTGATTCCAGGTATGGTGGGATATTAGCTCATCCTTCATGTTGGTATACAAATCAGTTGGCAGTCAAATCAGCTGCCCGTGGTATCATTGGGGGAAACCAATTTGTCCTATACCTTAGACCAAGGGTGTCAAATTCGTGGCACCATAGCAGCATCACCTGACATTTCGGGACTTTTTTCCCCTTCGCTAAATTGGGTGGACGTGGCCAGCGTGTGACACATCCGGCCCGTGGGCCACAAGTTTGACATCCCTGCCTTAGACAGACCTGTTATTAATGGTCCTTCTCAAGGACACTCAAGGAGTTAAATGCACCAAACACCTGGTACAGAAGAACTTTGCATTAGCATAAATCTGCAGGACAAAACAGGCAAATGAACTCATCATATTCGAGGTGAGTGGCAGATGGGAAAGCAGGTGTATGTTAAGGATGGGAAATTTCTGGCCCTGCAACAGTTCCAGTTGGCATAGCCAGTGGTGAGGGATGTTAATAACTGAAGCTCATTAACAGAGAAGAAAGTCAATAGATGCTCCAGCTGTGCTTTTAGCCATCAAAATTACATTGCCAGGGTTGTATCTGCCCACATCTCACAGATGTCTATCAACAATCTCTATGTGAGGAGGCCCTATATCCTTTCTTTCTTTCTTGCATTGCACAGCAAGATTGCATCAGTGGGGGAGGATTGAGTTTAAGGAAAATATTCAATCTTCTGAAAAGAGAGGAAAGATATTGGAGATATGTAGAATCTCCCACATCTGGTACTCCAAACACCAGAACTTTGGGATCACAAAGGGTATGATATGGTGGTTTGTAGGCTTATATAAGCAGTGAACTTTGGACGACTAAATCATGTTCGCTTGGAAGAAAAAAAAAACCTATCTCTTATTGTGTTGGTCTTCTTCCCGCATTTATTTATTCAATTCTTCCTAGAGTGCAAAACACTGATGACATCTAGAACAGATTCCACATGACAACTATATAAACAATTCTTAGAAATCATTCATCCATGTCATGCTAGATGAATTCCCAAAGAAAGGGAGTGGCAAATGAAGACAGAACTAGACTATGAGATAATAAGAATATAAACCAAGGACTGATTTATTCAATTAGAAATTACTTTCATCTATTTCGATCAATGGGGAAAATTGCCTTGGGATCTAGCCAGAGTGGGCTAGATTATGGTTTAGCATTGGATATGATGTAATGGAATAATCCTTTTCATTTACAGTGGTAAAGCTAATTCCAAGAGTATTTTCTGTTTTCTAATGTTCTTCTGTGCATTTGCTCAAAATCCCCAGTGAGTTAAGGCATGCACCTGTGTGTTTTTAAATAGTTAAATATAACTATTTAACTATAATATAGTTAAATAAAGTAAAATAAAAATTCCTAATTCCTGGGGCCACATAGATCCTAGTGAGGGAAGTAGGCTTGGAAGTAGTGGCTAAACCATCTTCCAAAATCGTCATCTAAGTGTAATTTAACAGAAGTGACAAAGCAGCATATATACAGAATAAATCATTTCAAATGTTAATAAATTCAATTTCAATTCAAGCACAAATCCTGGTAATGGTATGGGCCCATGTAAGCAATTTTCTTGGCCAAAAAGAAAAAAGAAAGTGATTTGTATACTCCAGTATTTTGTTTGACTTCCCAGTGGACAGCCCTGGGATTTCCAAGGACTAACCTCGTATGACCCTGCTTACGTCTTAAGATCAAGAGCTGTTAGACGCTGCCTTCAGGATGGCTCCATTAAAATTAAATGATGTCAGATTTAGTTTAACTCCAGCTCATTTATTTTTCTGGTGCACAATCTCACACCTGGCATTCAAGGAAGAAATGCAGTTAATACACCTCCCAAAACTACAAGTATATCTGAAGTTATGTATGAAACAAACAGACGGGGAGAAATGTAGCCCATATTATCCCTATTAAAAACAAATCTAGCAAATCTAGGTTCCTTATTGCTGCATGAATTGAGTCCTGGGTGTTCAGTGCAAATACTTTTTTCCCCTAACTAACTGAGATTGATATTTGCAGAAATACCTCTATAACACAACTAAGATTAGCATGCAACATAATAGGGAAGCCATGATGAGTCAAATCAGGACACAGGATCTGCTTAGAGAATCAGAATTACATGAGTTGGAGACAGGTATTTCTCCCAAAGCATGTCTTCTATAGTTTCATAGGTAAAACCTAATTGCCATTAGTAACATCCTGAATTACTTTTGCCATCAATTTGTAAAGGAGAGAAATGGTGTCTGTAATTAATAGCATTGCCTATAATGCTAACTCAGTCTTAAAACATCCACACACTCTCTATTTCATAGAGACATCCTCCGCAGTAAGTAGGTCTAGCATTGCAGTCCAAGGCTATTTAAAGAGCTGAGGTCAGTCCATTTAGAGACTTTGTGTTCTTCTGTGTTCGGGTTACAAATTTACAAAAGGTATATATTCAGCGTCAGATGATAATGTCAGGGCAGTGTAGCAATGCCTAACTGACAGCTTATAAAGAGTTGGGGTGTCACTGATTATCACCCATGGGGGTGAATTCCAAATTGTCATGATAAGCTACTGCAACCTTTGGTTCCCCACTCTTGGTGTGATACCTAGGGAAAGCGAAATAAGGAAAGACTTGAGTTAGGAAAGTCAAATCAGTAAAGCCATAAGGAAGAGCCTAGGGCTGACTGATAAAAAAAATTATCCTGGATATTGCTTTTTTTGACAGTGCTGTTCTGTAAGAATTGTACATACATCTTGGAGGAGTCATTTCAAATTTCCTAAGATTAAATGAAACCTAGTATCTTGCAATAATCTCCATGTTCGGAACAGCTGAACTGAGCACAGCCTCCATTTTTGCTGTGAATATTTGTAAACTTGTGATTACAAACTCAACAGAAGCATCGAAAAATCTGCAACCTGCTGCATTTTCCTACTTCCCTTATATAGCAGTGCATTGTGGACTGTAATATTGGACAATTTGCAAAAAAGCAAAGCAAAGAATGTCCATCATCAGTGTTCCAAAATGACCAAAATAGCTTACAAGCAGCATGACTTGTCATTTTGGAACACTGATGCTCTGGAAACAGAAGGGAATAAAAAATAACAAGTAAAGAAGAATATGGGCAGCTACATTTCGATAATTGTCATTCATCTGAAATCTTAATGGAAGGTCACAATATTTCATGGACTCTTGTTTGGGAATCCTTCTATCTTTAGGTCTTTTTAAAGAATTTTATTAAGGTTTTTTTTAAAGATAAAAACTAATACAAAGTAATGTAAAGTGAAAAAAGAAAAAAGAAAAGAAGACAGAAATCAAAAGAAAACTAAAAGTGCAAGAGGGGGAAAAAGTAAAAGAAAAATAGAAAAGAAAAGAGATACAAAGAAATAGATTCCAATCTTTATAGCAGTTTTAAGCACAATTATAAATTTACGTCTTGCTTTATGGATAAAACATAACTTCTTTCTATAATCTAGCCCA
Source organism: Pseudoxenodon macrops (assembly GCA_032467955.1). Classification (NCBI taxonomy): domain Eukaryota; kingdom Metazoa; phylum Chordata; class Lepidosauria; order Squamata; family Pseudoxenodontidae; genus Pseudoxenodon; species Pseudoxenodon macrops. The sequence goes on along the minus strand of JANHFT010002872.1, from coordinate 57,824 downwards.
GTGATGGTGAGTCTATGGCATGCGTGCCACAGGTGGCATGCGGAGCCATTCCTGAGGGCATGTGAGGCGCTGCCCTGTCAGCTCCAGCGCGCTTGTGTGCGCTGGCCAGCTGGTTTACGGCCTTAATTTTGGACCGTTTTTCACCCTCTGAAGGCTTCAGGATGCTTCCCTGAAGCTCCCGGAGGGTGAAAAACAGCCCAACAGACAAATCGAAGTCACCTCCGGTTTGCCCGTTGGGATGTTTTTTACCCTCTGGAGGCTTCAGGATGATTCCCTGAAGGCTCTAGAGGCTTCAGGATGCTTCTCTGAAGCCCCCGGAGGGTGAAAAATGGCCCAAGAGGCAAATCAAAGTCACTTCTGGTTTGCCTGTTGGCCCATTTTTAACCCTCCAGAGGCTTCAGGATGGTTCCCTGAAGGCTCCAGAGGGTAAAAAATGGCACAACGAGCAAACCGAAAGTCCGTTCCCGAACTTCCCGTTTTCCCGTTGGGCTGTTTTTCACCCTCTGGAGGGCAGAAAACGTCCAAATGGGGTGGCGCACGCATGCATGCGCAGTACAGTTTGCGTGGTGGGGGTTGTGTGCTGGCATGCAGGTGCACGCTAGTACATGCACGCTGCCATTTTTGGCACGCAAGAAGAAAAAGGTTAGCCATCACTGATCTAGCCTGTCTAATCAACATAACCATAAATCGTAAGTTCATTTTTTTGCTTCATGCAAAAAGTCCATAATGGTTTCTACTTAATAAACATAGATATTGTCTTTTCTTTGAACAAGGAAGCAAAAGTAACTATCTCAGCAAGTTACATCATCTTCACCAACCGTTCCTCCACTGTGGGCAATGGTGAATCTTCCTGTCTTTGTGTATACAATGTCACTCCAGATACCATGTGTAAAAGATGTCTTAATGACATAATAACTGATAAAAGACATGTCTCTTGAAAGTACAATAATCATATGTTGTGAATTGCACACATTACATCCATTTGTCTTGGCAAAGAAGTAGTGCAAAAGGATGCTATATGATTATATAGGATGCTATAAATCATATGTGAGAAAATGGCCATGGTATTTCATCATTACATCAAAAGAATTTGTTTATACCTACAACAATACTAATAATACTAATATTAATAATATGCTTCTGAAATCTCACATATAGCTAGATTGGATTCATCCTAAATCCAAGCTAACAAAATAAAATTGCTCTGTTAACAAACCCCAAAGCCAAACAAAACCCCATATCCCATGATGGTCTGCTTTGCATAATTCATTAGGACAAGGATTTATATTGAGTTACAAATCACCCAAATCTGGTAGTCTAGTCTAGTAATTTGTGCAAAACCACTCCCAGTGCCGAAAGATCTCGTTGCAACAAAAGCCGACATGCTGATCCAATTCTCTTGATTTAAATTGAGTAATTCCAGACTCCCAGTTTTCTTCACTCTTCTTATAACTGTTCAAAATAAAGCTGCTTGTTATAGCTCTTTACTGAACAAGAACGTGATTGAATTTAATGGCTGTACGGAATTAATGGAGTGAACAAGGGAGGAAAAAAATCCTCCGAACACATCCAATTGTCTCTGAATGCCTTAACAGCTGTGTGACATACGGAAATCAAAGAGGATTAGAAAGTGAGCTGTGTGACATACTGAAATCCACAGAATTAGAAAGTGAATTGTATATGCGCATACTGAGGTGCTTTTTTTTTTTTAGCCTGCAATGCAAGCAGTCAATGCTGCTTTATTTCATATTAATCCCTCCAGAAATTCTCACTGGTTCCTGAGATCCAATTTTACCTTCCATTACATAAAGAGGCCAATTATAATTTACCAGCCCCAGTACCACCCACTGTATAAGGTGGAATAGAATCTCACTTCCATACCAACAATAAATAGGCTCCTCTCCATCTCTCAGAGGAGCAGTTCAGGTTAAGGGCTGCAGAAGAGATATCTAGCACTTACAAGTTTGATGTCTAAGGGTAGATCCTTACTTTCTTCTTGGCCGAACATCAGTATGGATCACTCACTGCTTCGATTCTGTTTTCCCCCCACTTTAGTTCTATTCTGAGCCGTTTTAGACTTTTCAGAGCAGATTATCTCCAATCCTTTATTGCGTTCTGAAAGCAGCACCTGCTCTGGCTTTGAGGAGCTGTGGTGGTGCAGTGGTTAGAATGCAGTATTGCAGGCTAATTCTCGCTAATTCTGCCAACTGCAGTTTGATTCTGACTGGCTCGAGGTTGACTCATCCTTCCATTCTTCCGAGGTCAGTAAAATGAGAACCCAGATTCCTGGGGGCAATACACCGACTCTGTAAAGCACTTAGAGAGGGCTGTAAAGGATTATATAAGTCTAAGTGCTATTGCTATAGCTACTAATGCATAGCAACAAACTACCATCAACTCTAGAAATTCATGTACCATTCATGTCTCCCAGTGAGCATCCTTTCATTAGCAGACAAGATATATAACTCAGAGTTGACCTGAGGAGTCCTTGGTGCTTCCTGTGCTTGGTTGTTTGCAGGGGTGAAATTCAGCAGGTTCTGGAGAACAGTAGCGGAAATTTTGAGTAGTTCAGAAAACCAGCAAATACTACCTCTGGCTGGCCCGAATGGGGTGGGAATAGAGATTTTGCAGTATCCTTCCCCTACCGGCCTTCCCAAGCCGGTAGAACCAGTAGGGAAAATTTGTGAATTTCACTCCTGGTTGTTTGTAAATGTTTGTTTCATTACCCCTGGAGGTAATATCATCAGTGCTAGTGATTGTAGAGTTTGCGTCCTATTCATATGCAATGGCTTGTCCTTTCAGTGTTGGCTGGGGTATGATTTTCTCCTTGTTAGTTCCTTTCTTTCTTTTTCTTCTGTTCAATTGTGCCCAATTCTTGAAGACTGCCTAGACAAGTCCCTGCAGTTTTCTTGGCAAAGTTTTTCAGAAATAGTTTGCCACTGCCTCCTTCCTATGTCTAAGAGAAAGTGACTGACCCAAAATCACCCAATTGGCTGTGTGCCTAAAGTGGGACTAAAACTCATGGCCTTCTTGTTTCTACCTGATACTTTAACCATTACACCAAACTGGCTTTCCAGTTCCTTGATCAGTATATTATTTTCTGCTTGTCTGTTTGTTTGTTTGTTTGCTTGCTTGCTTGTTT
>JANHFT010002872.1:16424-30574 GCA_032467955.1 Pseudoxenodon macrops | reverse complement strand
CATTGCTTCTTGTCCTGCCCTCAGGTGCTTTGGAGAATAGCTTGACTCCCTCTTCTTTGTGGCAGCCCCTGAGAGATTGAAACACTGCTATCATGTCACCCCCTAGTCCTTCTTTTCATCAAACTAGACATACCCAGTTCCATCTAGCTCTACAGTATCTATGCGGGTGATCATACCAAGGCTGCAGAAATTTGGGTGGCCACTAGAGGCCAGCAAAAAACACCTGATTTTTCAAATATCTCCTTAGGTTATCGCCTAGTGGTGCCCTGCATTTTTGCAATCCCCATCTGGTAGCCTTATTCATACAGATGAAAAACAGCATCCCTTGAGAGAGAGAGAGTTAAGTAAAGCTCCCTCCCGGTCTGGGGTTCACCTCTGTATTAGCGCTCCCCTCCCGCTTCGGTCCAGCATCACTTTTATTTTTGATGATAAGAGCGAGCATTGGAGGCTATTTTGCTATCAACTCCTCAGGAAGCCTTGACATAACACTACACTGGGGGAGCATTGTGAAGGATTACAATGCTGAGGGCCTTCTGTCTTTGTTGCCTAGCAGCGAAAGTGAGGGCCCGACCAGCATTAGCAGTGCCCTTGGTGAGGATGCTGAATGTTGATGCCAGCGTGGCTGTTAACCTCTATAAACCTTGGCAATTTTAAGCTCTCTGGACTTCAACTCCCAGAATTCCCCAGCCAGCAAAGATGTCCAAACATCTTAAAATTGCCAAGGTTGAGACACACTGCTCTACAGGGTCTCCTGCTTCCTTTGCTGCAATTGGCTTGCTTTAAAAAAACAACAACAACAATTTACTGCTTTTCTAATGTTCGTAAACTAAACTATTAAAACCTCGCATCCCTGCTATCACACGGGGACATATATACCCACCATTGTAGAGATTGCTTTCGTATTTTCTCATTTCGGTGACTGAAAGAGTTGCCAGGATACATTTGAAAGGTTATTTTCTTCTGGGTAATTGCTTTATAGAACGATTAAGCACAAGGGCACAGCCACCACCGACATAAAAGGCAGCAGATGTGGCTGAACTTTCAAAAGCTCTTCTGCATCCAATAAGAAGCTGGGTTATTGCATGCTTCCAAGATGTTGTAGTCCGACTGTCACCCAGATGGATACCACCTGAGACTGTTCCTCTGTTCTACCCTTAACTTAAAAGATCAGGGGTGCATCGAAAACCTCAAGGATTGATGGGAAAATGTGAAGTTCATTTTAGATTCTGTTTCTCTTAAACCCATCCCACCAGCCCCCAGTAAAATCAGATTAAAATGCCTCCAGCGACTGATGTTTGGAGGTATTTAGAGTCAGATCAAAGCCTCTAACCAATTCTTTTAGGTAGCACATTTGATGAGAAACACGGGTGATCTAGCCAGCAGCCTAGCTAATTCTCTCTGCTGTCCTGAGTTCTCCCTTAAAATAGCAAGCATGAAGAGGAAAATGATGTTTTAATAGACTCATAGATCATCCTAATCTCCCCCCCCCCAGTTTCTGGATATGATTTTTCAACATTCTAACACCATTGTAAAATACGTGATGGGGCGAGAAGATACAACAAGCTCTCTCTCTTTGCACAACATTGCATTTGTGCTCTATAGATGTATCCATCTGCATTTTGCAAACTGAGTAAGGACCAGGGTATGTCAGATGACTTTTAAAAAAAAAGATTTTTGAACAAACAAGCAAGCAACAAGTCAGTTCCTCTTCACAGAGAAGTGAATATTCCCCAAACCGAGATCTTTTCAGAAAGGCTGATAGCACAAGAGCTAAGCAACAAAAGAGTGATTGCAAAATTAAATATCTAGACGGAAGCATGAATTGAGTACTGAAAGGCTTCCCCAAGACCGTCCATCAGGAAGAGTCTTTCCAAATGATCTCTATGTGAGGAATTGCAATATTTATGCTGAAGTATACAATAATATCATTTTTTTAACTTAACAGTGGAAAGGTGGAATACACAAAGCTACATCTCATCTCAGCTGTTTTTACTCCCCTCACCTGGAGTACAGAGGGATTTGAGAAATAAAGACTCCAACCACAACATCCTTCTACAGATTATTCTCTTTGACAATAAAGCTAGGAAGATGCTACTCACGTCCTTTGGTGGTGCTTTAAAAATGGGTGGTGGTGGGAGGGAGAGAAAGCAGGGACATGTATAACTATGGTATAGAAAAACATGAAAATAGAATGCCAGAATAATGATATAAGCATTTAGCTCTGAAAGCAAGAAAACGGTGAGAAAGAAACTTACGGTAAGTTGACTCCATCTTGATTCTATTTGGTATAAGATGGAAGCGAGAAAAACACTTTCAGGTTTTCAAGATTCAACAATAGTGTTCCTGCCTTAAAGGGCTGACAGTAGCCAGGAGATATGGACACCTGGTCACTATAATTGGGGAGTCACTAGTCTGGGAAATTGAAGACCTCTACCCAGTGGTCATCCCTTGCTACCTCCTCTCCTCTCCCCTTCCTATGACCACTTCTGCAGTCCTAATGTGGACAAAGCTATGCTTTTTCCAGTAGCAATATATGGCAGTGAGAATTGGACCATAAGTGCGGAAGAATTAGTGCTTTTGAATTGTGGTGTTGCAGAAGACTCTTGAGAGTCCCTTGGACTGCAAGGAGATCCAATCAGTCAACCCTAAAGGAAATCGACCCTGACTGCTCCTTGGGAGGATGGATACTAAACTTGAAACTCAAATACTTTGGCCACCTAATGGGAAGAGAGGACTTGTTGGAAAAGACCCTGATATTGGGTAAAATGGAGAAGGGGATGGCAGAGGATTACATGGTTAGATAGTGTCATTGATGCAATGAACTTGAATTTGGTGAATTCCAGGAGACACAGGAGGACAGGGTAGCCTGGCGTGCTGCTGTAGTCCATAGGCTCCATGGTGTCACAAAGAGTCAGGCATGACTTAGCCACTGAACAATAACAAAATGAGGCCATCTTTTGAGCAGCAGAAATTTGGGAAGAAATGAGACAAAGAAGCTTTCTCACCGTTAAAATTGTAGTTTGTCTGATGTTACAGCATCTCAGGCTTCAAATGGCCTTGGAAGGAAAATATTCTGGGCAATAGCTAAGAAGCAGAGTGGTATGCAGCCTGTTCAGACCAGTTTGAGCAAACCAGTAGTGGCAACCTATGGGTGAGCCAGCTGACCCGCCCCGGCACTATGCCATCCTATTTAGGCACATTTTCTAGCCACCTGCATGCGGGCAAGCCATGTGTGTGAGTAAAGTGCATGTGCGGAAGGACATGCACTCACATTTGAGAACTGATAGGGAAGGCAAATGAATATCACCCCCTGCTAAGAAGGCTGATGAACAAGGGCACAGAATCATTTCCACGGCAGCCATTTTGCTCATCATCCAGCCCAGGGGTGGGTTGTAAATTGTTTTGCTGCCGGTTTGCTCAGGGTCGTGCCTCACGCAGAGGTGCAGAGCGTGCATGTGCACAAATAGCTTCTACGCAAAATTCAAAATGGCAGCGCCCACGGAGACACCGAAGGAAAAGGCTCCGTGATGTCATCGTCGTGTTACTACCAACTCTATAGAACCGGATAGAACCGGTAGGAACCCACCTCTAATCCAGCTTCCACACATCTACATTTCTTTAGCAAGGGCAAAAGTTCTATGTTGTAGAGACAGACAGTTCCCGCATTTCAATAAAAATGCCTTGAAGGAGTTTAGGGCTGTGAAAGAATCTCTAGTAGTCATGTAGTGCCAGCGCTTTTTATGAAGGCAAAGTGTACATTTTACTATTGCATTTGAATGTTTAGAAAAGGTCAGGCTTATTTTCTCCAAGTTTAGCCTTGGAATTCCAGAATTTTTGCTGTCAGGTCTGGAAGCTGAAATGCCAGCATATAATATTTGCAGGGCATTTGGTTAGAGATAATTGACTTTGATAAATTTTCTGTGCTAGATGGGGAGACAGTCATACTGAGGACATGTTTAGGAGAACACTTGTTTCGTGAAAGACCCATCAACATTGAAAAATATTTATCCAGTATTTGGAAAAGATTTGTGTAGTATAGGCAGCAACAGAATTGTGATAGTTCTTGCAGCTGTCGTCTCCAAAGCAATAAATATTGAGGACTATAAATATAGTCATGGACCATCGTCAAGTTTTTCAGAGTTTCTTATCAAAATGCTGAACTGTGGGGAAAAAAAGACTTTACTATCATCTCCAGAGTCAAAACATTGTGGTTTAAGAGCTAGGAAAATATTTAGAAAACTATTTCAAAAACAGAAAGTTGAAAGATCCAGATTTAAGCTTTTTGAGTTTAAAAAGCTGCTACAAAAAAGCTTTCTTGGATCCTTGGTATAACTAGTTTAGAATTCATATTTTGCTACAATTGACCTATTTGGCATAGTGGACAATTCCCAAGGGTCTGACTGTTGTTTAAATCAAGGTCCCATTCCTGCCTTTTTTCAAATAGGACTCTAAATTGAGATTTGCTCTAATAATTTATTTCAACTCTAGCTAAGTTGGTTATTGAATCTAGTCCTTCTTCCTTTCTTTCTTTTCCTTCCTTCCTTCTTTTTCCTTCCTTCCTCCTCTTCTTTTCCTTCTTTCCTTTCTTCCAAATGGGAAAAAATTACAACAAAGTACAAAAATAATATAGTTCTTATGAATCCAAACAAAAATAAAATGATAGATGGATATAGATAGATGAGAGAAAGAGCGACAGACAGAGAGAGCGAGAAAGGAGGAGGAGGAGGAAGAGGAGGAGGAGGAGGAGGAGGAGAAGAAGAAGAAGAAGAAGAAGTAGAAGAAGAAGAAGAAGAAGAACCAGTTTTAATATCACTACAAGGTCAGTTCAAAAGCTGACAGTGAACATATATTTAATCCACAATTTTAAGTTTGGGTTAATAATTTTTCCAACAATATAAATAATCCCTTTAGCTAAACCCCAGGCTCATTAAATCTAAAATTCTTTATAAATCCATACATTTCCAGTGCATAATTCTATATTAACAGGGTTGAGCCTGATTTTTCTTCCTAAATCTTATTTACAATAATATAAATAGGAAACCAAAGCAAGACAACTCAGATTGTATGGATCAAAGTCACCTCATTATATATTACGTTTCTAGCACTATAAAGGCACAATCCTTCATAAGCATCTAGAGAATCCTTTGTTTTTTAATACAAGATTTTCCAAAAATTTAACCTGCAGCAAGTCAAAGACTTTTTCTACATCCCATGAAGCCACCAGTGCCAATTCAAGTTTCTCTGATTATATCTCTAAAACACCAGTGAACAATCTCATATTATCTAGAATCTGTCAGTCTTTTAGAAATGAATTATCAAGAGTATTATAGTTTGCAAATTCTGTGCCAGAATTGCTTTCAAGTGTTACTTAGCATCTCTATTTAAGCAAAGAAAGCAGATGGGAATTGCCCAATCTTTACTTGGGTTCAATTCAATTACTGATATGCTAATTTCACAAAATGAAGAGGGGAAAATACCTCTATTTATAAAAAATAGTATTAGACAGCTCCAACAATATAGAAGCAAAAATATTTATTAATTATCCTATTACATTCTAGAGGAAAACCATATGGACTAGCAACCTTCTGTTTTTATAAATATAAAATGTGTTGTATAGGTAGTCCTCGACTTACAATCATTCATTTAGTAACCATTTGAAGCCGGAGCACTGAAAAAAGTGATTTATGACCATTTTTCACACTTACTACTGTTGTAGCATTTCCACTGGCATGTGATCACAATCTAGAAGCTTGGCAACTGGCATGTATTTATCACAGTTGCACATTCCCAGGTTACCATTTGTAACTTTCCCAGTCGCCTTGCTTAGTAATGGAAATGTTTGGCTCAATTGTAGTCTTAAGTCAAGGACTACCTGTAGTTACAATAGCAATAGCACTTAGACTTATATACCGCTTCATAAAGCTTTTAGAGCCCTCGGTAAGCAGTTTACAGAGCCAGCATATTGCCCCCAACAATCTGGCTCCTCATTTTACCCACCTCGGAAGGATGGAAGGCTGAGTCAACCTTGAACCTGGTGAGATTCGATTATTAATAGGATAAGAACAGGGAATTATGGCCCTTCCACCAGTGGTGGGATTCAGCCAGTTTGCACCACTTCGGGAGAATCGGTTGCTAATTTTCTGAGCAGTTTGGTGAACTGGTTGTTGGAAGGAATCATTAGGGCAGAGAACCGGTTGTTAAATTATTTGAATCCCACCACTGCTCTTATCCCCCTTTAGTACTCCTATAATGGTCCAATTGTCCAATTATCATTCTAACCAATTTTCTACTCCAAATGACCTGGAGATCTTTTTCTTAATCTTCTTTGCCATGGGTTCTCTTAAGTCTTATTTTGCATTTTTTTTATTTTGGTAGCCAAAAGATATGCAGTCAGGGTAGTGACATAATAACATTAGTGGAAAAAGTGGAGATACGAAGGGGTTGGGGGGCTGTTTCCTCTTTGTTTTTTAAAGTTTTCTCTATTAAGTTTAATAACTACTTTTTGTGTAAAGAGTTTCCCACTGAAAATTGGCAGGGGGGATAATGTTGTTGCTTAGTAGTTTGCTATCAAATTTCAGTGCCATAATCTTAAATCTGGGGGCAACAATAAATAGGCTTGGAAACAGCCTGCAGACTACTGCAATGGATTAAGAGATAATATGGAGCCAGAAGACATACTGCTGCTATTTCAGACCCTGAGTCAGATGAAGATGCAGGTCTCATGGTCCCATCTGATTCTATTGATTTTCTTCAGAGTTCTATCCAGAATTTACTATAAGTCAGGTCACGTCACGTTATAATCTCTCCTGCTGTCTAGTATCTACTATCCTCTGTCATAAAATCACAATATTATGTATGGTATGATCACAGTCTTTATTGGCTATGCCTTAAGTACTTTGAAAGATCGCAATACACTATTGTTTCTTGTGCCCCTAGCTTTATGTTAAGGACACCCTGACCTATTGCATAACTTTAATTGGGTTCGCATATTGCACTAAATCTCGTTTAGTTTGTTGAGTAGGCCACAACCAATCTCTGTGAGCTACAGTCCAGAAAACTACATTATAACCTGATAGGAAATGTCAGCCCAGTCTTGGGGTTGTGATGTGTGCAAAAGAGAGGGACTCTACAAAAAGTGAGTAGGTTGCCAGACATAGAGGAACTGTAATGAATATCTGTGGTATAAACACCACAGGATAAAAGATGAATCCTGGTGTTTTTTTTGTAAAGTGAGCAGTAAGAAGTGAGGGGAGGTCAAAACCCACCTCCCCTGCCTCTATCTTTTTTTTAAAGGAGTTTTATATCTGTTAACATGGAGGTACAACTGTAGTTTCTTTTCTCTGGTCCTCCTGAAACCACATCAAAACTTATAATTAATTTATTTGAACAAAATGATAAATAATAAAATTAAAATGCCCTGCTGTGACTTCAGGAGGGATAGGAAGGAAGAAAACCCCTCCCTAAGTCCTAGTGCTGAAGTAGGGAATGTTCTGATCTCAAGTGTCTTTTGAAAAGATGGATAGTGTAATAGTAAAATGATTCCCTGAAGGAAGGGTGAATATCCCTTTTACTAACACTATATTGTTAAAGTCCAGAGACTACTATTCACAGAGCAATATTAATAACCTCCTTGGTATGGAACATTCTGCTCCAGGGCTCCATGAATGAAGGTTGAAAAGCCAGTTGGGAGCAGCTTTGGGGTAAACAAATTGAGCACTATTTTCCCCTCAACCTGGATTCTCTTTAACAAGAAGAGAGAAGGAACCCCTTAATAAATTAGTGTTAGATGGCTGTTGGGATGTCCAATTAGACTTCTGTCAGTGAGGCAATTTTAGCCTGATATCTCTTCTAGTTTAACTTTCCTTATCTTTTTACTCAGACACTGCTATCCATGCAATCTAACTAGAATCCATTTTAGTTTTTCAGACCTGGAATCTCAGAAAATACCTCACCCTTTTCCCAGAGTTAGGAATACATGCATTTAACATGTGCAAAGTTATGAGCCAGAGTACTAGATGTTACATCCTGTAACAAGTGCACTAGGGAGTTGATAAGTGGATGTGTTACAGGAGAAGGAATGATGCCATTTGTTTGTTTTTCCCCCCTCAGCTGTTGAATTTATACTCTGGGGTGCAGAAAAGTTCTGGAAGGATTATTGAACTGCCAAGGGGCATATATGTTTCATCGCTGAGGTCACTTGCTGGCATAAAAACCTCAAGACACCATCTTGATCTTAGACAGTGGTTTCTCCATTTGAGACCCAGCAACAGTCGACAGAAAAAGACTCCAGTATCTCTGGTTACATCATGGTGGTGCAGAATAATCTGGATATTGGGGAAACCAGGAAAGGAATCCTGCTGGAACCATTCATCCACCAGGTTGGAGGACATATGAGCATGATGAAGTATGATGACTGCACTGTCTGTAAGCCACTTGTCTCTCAGGAGCAATGGTTCTATGAAGCTCTTCCAACAGCAATGAAACTGTTCACTCCTCATTACAAAGGTAGGGCCAAGACTCAAATTGTGGATGCACAAGTTTGTAAATAAGGGCCAAGTAGATTCTGAATAAATGTAACATATGCCATGTTGCAAGGTTAATAGTGAGAGGTTAAGGGCATGATCTTAGCAAATGATGCTTATAAAAAAAATATCAGAAATACTACCTCTTCTGCTCCAGTTGCCAAGAAAGAAGTGAAGTTACTAGACCCTGTCGCATGGAGAAATGATATGTTGTTCAAAACCATTAAAAATATACAGGGCTGTTGTTAGCAACTGGTGAAAGGAAAGAATGAAATCTGAGACAGGAGCAAGAAAGTGATTGTTGTGTCTTTCTTGGTATTTGTAAGGCAAGATGATCTTGTTCTATAAAAGCCTCACTGGAAGCAGTTGTCCTGCCTTGGTTACCAAATATTGTGGACATCCAGACCGCATTTATCATTTTTTTAATATTTCTGTCAATACCTTGTTTTTTGAATACCTCACATCTGGAAACACTTTCCAACTTTCGGTGGATCTATGGCTAAGAACCTGCAAATATAAATATGTTGTATGCATAGAAAATTGAACATGTGATGGCACATGCCAATGTTTAGATAATCTGCCTTTCTAATAAGTAGGCTTGCAAAGAGTAAGAAAGCAGAAGGATTACAAAACCTATTGTACGCTCTTACCAATTAGAGATGAAAAGTGAAGCTTTTAAATGATGCTGAAAGTGAGAGGGAGTGGCTTGCTTTTTGGTTTGAAATGATAGATGATAACATGGATTGTGTTGTCCAATTGTTCAGGAAATAATTGCACTGAAGTTATTTTAAGATAAGGCTTGATAGTGGTGATTCTTATTAGTTTTTGTAAGGCTGGATTAATAAATGGAGGCACAATACTTTCGTGTCTTATCGGTCAGGATGCAGCCAACGTTGCTTTAATGGTTCAAATGAACAAACACCTGCCAGTTAAAAGCTAGTTGCAGTTGTGATTGCAAACCCAGATGGTTAGAATGCTTTGCCACTTTTATGCCATAACTTGGGGGAAGGGGGGGTTAAAAACTTTGAACACCCATCAAAGAAAGGAGAAGAGGTAAAGTTCTTTTCCAATACAGAAACAGAAGAAGAAGCCAATTTACTACCAATAGACAAGATCTCCAAATTCCCCTCATTTAAGCTTTTTTTTTTCATTGATGCTTTAGATATTTCAGCAGTAGTGATATGTGTTTGTGCTGTAAGTTAGTCCATTTGGACTTTGTCATGTTTTGATTCCATGTAAAGAAGCCATCTGTGCATATTATACCTTCCATCATGAGATGTTAGCTCCTGGACTGAAAATAAAGGAAAAAAGAACGAAACCTAAAGCAATTGGATTGGGTGGAGGGGAGTACTTTTGCATAGCTTATTATTCATTATAGTTTGCTTTGTTTTAAATCATGTTATTCGTTATTGTAAAACCTTGACTGGGAAGGGCTTAAATTGCAGAAAAGCTCCCGTTCTGATTTTGATCATTATCCATTCCACATGTGAGGGGCACAATGATCTTGGACTGGAACAACCCTTATGTATCTCTTTGACGATGTGGGGCTTTAAGTTGTCTTAAAAAGATAAACTAATATTCAAAGTTTTATAAACAAAAGCATGAGGGTTGGCAAACAAAAATACAATAAACTTTAAATTAGTTAAATCAGATGATATTCACCGTTGCCCATTTTCTGGTATGAGAAAGAACACATGAAATGAAATAGTGGGAGATCAGATGCACAATACTAGCCGTAGACCTCTTATCTAATTTTGATGCTGATATCTGCTCCAAAGAAGGAGCACCTGCTCCAGGATTTCATAATCTCTTGGCCCAAGTGTCTTGTCATCAGGAATACTGTGGGAAGATCTCTTTGCATTTAGTCATAGGTTCCTTAGAGAAATAGTAGGTTACAGATAACAGAAAAACAGAACACAAATAAGCTTTAAAACAGTGGAAGTTGGGACTAAATCCATTGCATGGTAATTATTTGAACAACAGTAATTAATTATGTATTAAAGTATATTCATAACTTCATGTTTGAGGAAAATATAGCAATAGAATTGCCAAGATTTAGGATTATGACTTTGTTAAGCCAGTTCTTCAGCTTCTCTTACTTATTTACTATTTCTAGACTTACATTTCCTGTCTGAACCTTCTTTCCAATGTGGAAGTAAGATTCAGTTACCAATCTGGTCCATTTTCACGCAGAAAGGTTAAAAAAACGACTTGTGTCAGCCTGATGAGCCTTTAGGTTTGTTCTGATTGGGAATAAGAGTTTCTGAAAGATTGCCAATCAGATATTAATATTTTCTATAGAAATACTTTTCATTTTATTATTACATTTTGCTGAAGCCATACTAGGATGCTGGCTTCTTTAATAGACTATAAAATCTGGAAAACAAAATATAAATAAAGTACAAACCAGTCAATAAAGCCATAAACTAAACACAGGTTGCTTCAAATCAACAGCAAAAGTTTGCATAATTTTGTTAAGTTGAATTCATGCAGACCCAGAATTTGAAACAAGCCCATTTGTGTAAGAGAAAACTTCATTTTCAGATATAAAAAGAGCTTTCAGTCAATAATTTTCAAAATGGGATAGAGAACAAATACATTGGTATGAATTATGTAATAAGAAATATCAGTGCTTCAACCAAAAATATCCCCCCATTCGCTCCAATTTTATAATATGTATTCAGACTGCACATTGCTTCAGTTGTCGTTCATTCTACCCTGGCTGTGAGGCAATGGAAGACGGGCTGACCCAATTAAAGCCCCTTCCACCCCATTTCTTTCTAAGAGGCAAGATTTAAACATAAAATTGTCCCCCTGGGGCTGAATTGGCACTTTTCCAGCCGAGAGCTGTTTTACAAGAATGCCTGCATTTTAAGAGTTCTTATCTGAGCTCAATAGAATATACAATCACCTCCCACGTCTCTTATTTCATTCTTTTACCATTAACATGAAAACATCAAGATGGCTCATTTTCCCTTGAAAAATAATGCATACTTTACAGGCGTTGCTTGTATTAAAATATATATATATATCTCCCTCTCTATAATATTGCAGAAAAAGCTATGAAATAAAAAAAACTTTTTTCATAAGTGCTAGCTCCCAAAAGTTGTCTGACGTCCAAGTCTATAGTAGAGCTACCACATTTGGTCTGTAGGAGTCCAGATGAGACTTTAGATAGCAACAAAACTGTACAGGAAAGCTTTTCTTTTTCTTTTTGCTATCATCTAATGATTATCTGAATTTTTACAGCTTAGGTATGGTAGGGCTTCTTTTGATGTTCCACTGCTATTTTTGGCTGGCTACTAATGTCCCAAGAAGGTTTTATATCCAATGGCAGATAAATTCACTGAAGCATATTCTGTAAATGTTATTAATCAACAGCTCAGTTATATGAATCGTTCACAGATGCTGTATATCATGTGAAATGCGTTCAAAGGTATCCTTGTAATTACGCTCAAAGGCAACTACCATACTTTTTGGTGGGCAAAAAAGGAACAAGACTTTGTAGTTTCAGTATAATGCTTTTAGTTTTAGCAAGAAGGCATTTCATGCCTGCAAAAACCATCACAGGAATTCACGTAAAGTGTTGCCATTTTAAACAGGTTGAAGCACT
Organism: Pseudoxenodon macrops; assembly: GCA_032467955.1. Lineage (NCBI taxonomy): Eukaryota > Metazoa > Chordata > Lepidosauria > Squamata > Pseudoxenodontidae > Pseudoxenodon > Pseudoxenodon macrops. Next base: position 18,439 of record JANHFT010002872.1, on the reverse strand, counting down.
TTCACAAAAGTAAATTCTACACAGCAATACCCAGCCTGCTGCTTCAAATGGCAGGCTGCAGTGTTAAATCATAAAGAGGTTTGTTGGGAACTAGAAAGTTTCTTCAGACAGCTGTTTGAAACTAAAAATATGAAAGAACGGGTTTTCATAATTTTGCTTCAGATATTCTGCTGACTGTCATTCCATACCTTTATAATAAGGATCTACTTTTCCTACAAGCATAGTAATGGAATTCCTAATTCGGAATACTAGAATGAAATACAAATTCCACTGACTAGCCCCCTGTAATTTTTTAGGGCATGCCACCCCAAAGCCCCCCTTCATCTGGCCTGGTATCAGCATATCTTTAGCCATCAACTTTGAAAAAATCTGAACGCTTTCCTAGAAAACTAAAGGTCAGACTGAACGTCAGTAGAAATAGCTTTATATTTTTGGCCTGGATTCACCAGTGGAGTTATGGAGTTAGATATTTTTTATAGAGTTGCATATATTTATAACTCCTGGAGGTTTTGAGGTAGTTTAAGAGCCATTATGTAATGATATCACTTTATAAAATGTTGCCCAGCTACCAGCAATTAAGTCTACTACAAGCTAGCACTATTTCAGAAGGCTACTTCCCGATAAAACCATCTTTTTATTCATTTCAGTACAAATTAGACAACCTTGAAACAAATGCCTTCCTTTGGGCAACATCTTCTCTCCCAAAATTACTTGTCTAGTTTAGAGCTCATTATGAGATTAGACTTATTTTCAACTAGGTTTTGTTCAGGTTTACGTTGCGCATGGCAGTAAATAAATGTGCCTATTTATTTAAAAATACACATCCAGGAGCAGAGCTATAGAGACTCAAAGCAAAACAGCTTCTAAGAATTGCCGAGATGTCTCTAACCTGATACCTTCTGTAAATATTCTCCTCTGCCTGCCATTGCCATGTACAAAGCCAAACAGGTTTGAGCCCTGCAGAAATAAATGTGCTGAAACTATGTTCCATATGTTGATGGATTCTAGAGTCATATATATCATTGATATTGATGCAATGAGAGTCTTGGCTGTTTATGCTGCAACAGGCTAACTGGAATTTGGCACATTGTCTATTGAGTCTTTTTCAACTCTCATTTTACCTAAATGGCTTTCTCTACAGTATCCACAATATCTTCCAAATATGGACCGTGATGTCAGGATTTTTCTCCCCACTTTTGCTCTTATCCCTAGGATTTTCATATAGAAAGCTGAAGGTTACTTTAAGGACAATAGACCACCTGGCCTACGGGCTTGTTGTTTTTTTTTCTCTTTTCTCTTCTGTGAAAGGAAGGAAGATGGGAAGATGCATATTTGGCAGGCCACCATCTTCAAGTGCACCTAAAATGTGGGGAAAGCAAAAGCTTGAAGGTGGCCAACAGTTTAACCAGTTTGCAATTGTCCCCCAGTGATTCCAGTTGGGTTCATGGGAGCACTAGACACAACCCCAGTAGGAGATGTTATGGTCATTTGTTTGGAATAAGTGGCAATTGCACAATGCATCCACTCTTCCAATGACAGTGGCCATTAACTGAATGATTAGTCTTTCAAATTAGTATATGCTAATTGCATCCTTTAGTTATCTTAAGTCATTTTGTGAGTCACAGGCACTACACAAAAAAGCAGGCTATATTATAAGCTAGTAGAAAGGATAGCCATGGCCTATTAAAAAAACACAATTACTTAACCAAAATTCATAGTTTACTAAACACAGTTACCAAGCTTTCCGAAGATGCTATTTAAAATCCAACTACCGATATATTATGGCTTATCACAGTGTAGAAACCTCACCATAAGAAAAATGTTCTGGTTCTATGCCTCTCTTTGTTGGATTGATGAGCCATCCTGCAGTATTCAAAAGCTTGTAACTTTGCAACATTTTACTTGGTTCTACTGTTGTGGATTTTGAATTTTTCCCATCAGAATAGAATAGAATTCTTTATTGGCCAAGTGTGATTGGACACACAAGGAATTTGTCTTTGGTGCATGTGCTCTCA
>JANHFT010002870.1:172901-191118 GCA_032467955.1 Pseudoxenodon macrops | reverse complement strand
CAATGTTCAAGTCTGTCAAGATCCTTCTGCATCTTAAGCCTATCTTCTGGAGTGTTGGCTATTCCTGCCAGCTTGGTTTTCCTGCAAAGCTATAAAGGCAGTGGTAATGCCTAGTGGTATGTAAAATTTCATATCTTATCTAGACTAAATTTATTCCAATATATTGGGAAGTACAGTAGCTCAGCAGTTAAGACTGAAAAACAGGCAGCTCAGATTTGAGACCCGAGCACCATACGAAGGGGTGAGTTCCTATACTTGCCAGAGCTCCTGCCAACCTAGGAATTCAAAAGCATGCAAATGAGAGTAGATAAGTCCCACTTCACTGGGAAAGTAGTATCACTATGTGATGTTATGCTGGTCAAATGACCGCAGTAATGTCTACAGACAGCACTGGCTCAATGGCCTTGAAATAGAGATGAGCACACTCCCTATAGTCAGCAACAATTAGTGGAGTAAAATCCACAAGGGACTCCTAGACCAAATTATCTACTCAATAGTCTTCTGGTAAAGAACTATTTAGCCCAAAATTCTTATCTGGTTCTTCATGGAAATTGCCAAGCACTTATTGTAGACACAGCTTTGCTACAATAATGGTAAAATTGCTGGAAGATCCCACTGAAAAGATCAATAGGTTCAGGTAATGAAGTGAAGCAAAATATTCCCCCAAAAATCTAGTTATTAGATCAACAGGCATTGTGAATACTGAACTGAAATGTCAGTCAACTTTCCTAAATCATTCAGCTGAATAAGACAAGAAAGCAAAACATAGTCTAACTTATATTTGGTTAAAAGAAAAAAGAAAATCCAGACTACATATTTGGAATGCAGCATATGAAAAACTCTAGTAAACCAGACTAAGCCACTTCAGGATCTTACTTCTCACAGTGACCCAATAGAAGCTTCAGGAAAGGAATAAAAGTTACTGTCCTTTCAATTCCTCCTCAGCATATACCGGTAGCAGATTATATCATACTGTCTCTGAGTATGAGATCACCATATTTTCATATTCTCTAGTTTGATATGTGGCTTCAAATGTTTTTGTTTCAAATGCAGGTCGGTACAACCAGATTTACTTTATCTCACCTCTCCTTCCTCATCCTCTTTTCTCTTCAGTCTCAAATTATGTCCTTTCTAATTGCCAGGGCAATAAAGAAGTTCAAGACATCACAAACATGATTGAAGGCAGTAAAATTGAAAAGGGTTTTTTAGGACCTTGAGCATCAAATCCTAATAAATTTATCCAGGACTTTTTCTTAATCTCAAGCAATTTGTCTCCAGTTTCTGAAGAAACTTGCAAATTTCATATTCTTAATAAAGAGACAATGAGATAGAAATAATCAAGTAAGCAGTCAAGAAATAACTAGTGGAAGGAATCACTTGGATGGCAACAAAAAAGTGCAGTGCTTGCATTTCTTTGTATCTAATATTGTGATGTGGTTTGCTGTTTTTTTTAAAATAATATTCTTAGTCTCTTATTTCTCTAATATACAAAAAGAGATGTGATCTCTTTTTTTGCTATACCACTCTATTCAATAAATCTATAATTATTCTTATTGTAATAAGTTCCACATTTTTGTAATTCATAGGTACATCATATCCTTAAACCACACTCATGTTTGAAGTTAAAAGCCAACCCTTTGTTAACATTTATTGAGATTCTCAGTCACTATAAATATATTTTTAATTTGGGTTACCGGTAATTTATACTAGTATGATATCTTGAGGCCAATTCTGTTTTTGCCAGTTGCAAAGGACCAGATATGTACGTTAAATTGCAGCACAGAATATTTATTGAATCATATACACAAGAATCTAATCAGCTAATGGTCAACCCTAAACTGACACTAGATAAGGGTCAACAGAATCCAAGGACTGAACTTGGACCATTTGTGGTGACATAAACATTTTAAGATGATGACACAATTAAATTTGTCCTCCAGCTCTGCTTGCTCTTTCATACAATTTACTGACCTTTTGGTCTCATCTTGGAAACCAGATGTCTGGATTGCTAAGTATCATTCCTCTGGCGGATATTATTGAATATAAAATTATTTGGAAGAAGAATAGTATCATACATGATTTGGTTGTAGATGAGAATATATATCACATATATATTTCTGCCAAGGGGGACATCAGGAGATTCAGGCAGTTCCAATATGTATAAAGATTTGTTGCAAGCCTAAGCTCTCTACAAGAATCTGAACTACTAGAGGACAAGGAAAATGAGGGAGAGTCATGAAAGTAATTCAAGGTACACTGGAGTTAGATCTCTTATGGGCATGCAGGGACTCATGACTGATGATGCATTTTACCCCTCCCTCGGGCTCATCCTTGTCATTTCCGACAGTTATTGAGATCTAGCTAGGCAAGTCTGAAACTGATTTATTTATTTTTATTGGTAGTATTAATCTGATTTAGAGTCAAAACTGATTGAAACAGCAATGTTTAGTAAACAAATAAGGATTTATTTACATGAATTAATAATTATCTATTCTAAAGTTATTGCCAACTAATAATACCCAGAACTCCATTTGAGTTCATGTTAAAAAGAGTAATTCACCCAAATAAACATATTATTTATTAGCATCTTCTACCACTGGACTTGATAATTAAGTCTATAGCTACAGTAATTTGCATTCAGACATGTCTTTTGCAAAGGCATTGAGTTATAGGAATATCAGGGTAGTATGAATGCATATACAAGGCAGAATATATTGATGTGTCATAGTCACTGAAATAAATTCAATATCCCTGTATGGAATAGCTAGAAAAAAAATTAAGTAATTTCAAGTCCCATGGTATTATCTTTAATGTAGTTTGCAAATAAAAGAAATATAACTGTGAAAGACCTTGAAAGGCTACAGTGGTAGATGTTTGAAAGCATAGCATTTGTTTTACCATGTTCATTGTAGTGATTGATTTTTCCATTATTTCTCTAATGTCAGACTGTCTTGTTATGCCTGGCATAGCATTTATTTAAAAAAAATGCTTAACATAAAACGCTTAACACACCATCTTAGTGTGTTGTTGCTTTAAGTAGCTGGGTGAAAGAATTTTCTGTGATAAACTGGTGTTTCACTTAAATATATTAACTTTTATATTATCTGTTTGATGGTAATGAGTGAATCATTCAGACTGCTTAAGAATGAGTTTGGAGATAATAATTTAATTTGGGGAGCAGCTGTTCAGTTTCCTACCTGAAATTGTTTTATTCATGAGAAATGCCTGGGACTAAGTGATGGCTCACCTGACAATGGTCCCATAAAATGTGCCTGATTTGCATTTTACAGTAATAGAAACAAACCAAACTTCCAACCTAATATTTGTCAAGCAGTTTTCTGGTCTAAACAGGTACACGTTAGGGCACATGAAATATCAAAGGTTAGGTATGCTAAGGAAATGCATGCAAAAATGTATACGTTAGGACAAATAAATGTAGAAGTACATTTGAATGTTCATGTAGAACCAGAAAAAAAGTATAGATAAAGGATTCTAAGTCTTAATGTTACAGAAAGTACATATGTATGTTCTAGATGCTTCTGTTGGTGAGAGTGGATTTGAATCTGGATCTCCCCAGCCTTATTCTAATAACAAAGAAGGAAAGAGAAAATTCTGAGGCGTTATGGTAGTTAGCATGCCAAAATTGTTCAATTTCATAATTTATTTTTTTTACTGAAAGAAAATAGATATCCCATCTAAGGTCACTGCCACTTCACTACTGCAATATGGATTATATTTCAAGTGAAACGAATTCATTTGGTCTGCTATGGATAAATATGAAACCATTTGAGGAAAAAATACAGTATTAAAAAAAATCCTCATTTGTTTCTCATGAATTTCTTATCTCAAACTAACAGATTACCTCTCCTAGCAGCTTCAAATTGATGTTAAACAGGAATGGAGAAAGAACCAAGCCTGCGGCACCTCAAATAATAGAGGACACTGGCTGTACTTCTCCTTCCTTATCAACAGTAACTGGAATCAACCCCAGAAGAAGGATCAAACAGCAGCACAACATGGTGTCAGCTCCTCCCAATATTCAGAGCCACTCCAGGAGAGTAATACGATTGATGGAATTGAAAGTGGGTGAGAGGTTAAGAACACTAAGGATAGCGCTAGCTTTTTTTGATTGTATTTCTTGGTGCGCTAATTCGCCTTAGCTAAATTTCATTGGGGCACTGTGCTGTGCTTCTGAGTGTTTTAACTATCGTTCAGGCAAAACAGAACATATTTTGGAAAGTGTAAGTACAATGCTAGACAAAATGTTACAGTCAAAGAACTAAGTAATGGGATCCTTGAATCTTTGAGTTTAATGAACCATTTAGACCATTAGGTCTAATTTTCTCTTCTATTGTAGCATCTGCTATAGAGATCTATATTGCCTGAACACATCCAAGATGAGTAACCTGCTCTTCTCGTGACATAATGAGTCCTAATGCTGAACTCTGTTGCTGTTGGGATGATTTCTGTTAACATTCACTTAGGAGCTTCTAGAACCGTGATGGCAAACCTATCTGAGGGTATGTGAGGCATTGCCTTATGTTAGCTCCATTGCATGCCAGCTGATTTTTGCCCTTCCAGAGGGTGGGGGAGGCCATTTTTGCCCTCCCGAAGCTTCAGGAAAGCCGGGGGGGAGGGAAATGGCCCAACGGTCCTACCAGAAGTCCGGAGGCTTCAATGAGGCCTGCGCGCATGTGCGTGGGGGTCAGCAAGGGGTGGTTGTGGTTGTGCATGCATGCACGGGGGGAGGGCATTGCATTTTGGGCATGGGCATGCACCTGCGTGACCCCCTGCATGACCCCCGCTTTTGGCATGCAATGGCAAGAAGGTTAGCCATCACTTTTCTACAATATTTCTTCTAGAACATTAAATTCATTATTCTTTCATTATTGTTCTGCATTCTGGAACCACAGAGAGATGGGTGTTCCCCTTTTATAGAACATCCCCTCCATCCTCAAAGAGGGTAAAATATTCTCTCCTCAGTTTTCTCTTTTTCAAGCTAATCAAATCAATTTCTTTATGGTAAATGATACTTCCACCTCCTTCCTTATTTGTTCAGTCTTGACATCATGGTTCAAAATACGGCAGCCCTATGGACTTGGCTTTTACTTCCTAGCATTTGTAGTTTCATGCTGTGTGTTATTTTTGAAGGATTATTTCATTATGCATTCAGTGGGCTAAACTTCGTTCCAAACCTTCTCATTTAATTTGACATGTGTTCTTCAGTGGTTAGGCTTGCCTGAAATCTGTTGTGATTGTTTATGTTTTATAAAGCCTAGATCTCCCTGTCATTCAAATGTGCACAAGGCATATAAATCTTTCTCTTCATGGAAAATGGACAGATTTTGACAGCCAAAATATGTATTTGTGCTTGTCCAAAAAAAAAAAAAAAATTGCCCAATTTTGACAGCTTGACTGTCATAAAGCTTTGCTCACTGGTTAAATGTGGATTTAATTTTTTAATGTTTCACTATATTTTAGAAAAGGTTTAGGTTTACCAACTTCTATTTATTCATTTAACAAGGGTTTAATCAATGTGATTTGGTACAAAATGACGTGAGGCACACCTCAGCCAGATTTATTTTAGAAACTGTGACTGGATCTGTCATTGGGAAAAAAATGATGGAAATAATTTTTACACAGAAATCTTAAGTACAGCTCTTTCCCACTGTAACAATCACTGTACCCATCACTGTACCTTATCTTTTATTACATTCAGTGTAATCTGTTTACAGCCACTACACAGAAATGACCTGAAATAAGCATTAGTATCACTTGATGATTCTAATAACTACTCTTGAGTGTGGCAGTGTTTCCCCTTGAGCAGAGGCCATACATCATGGAATCAGTTCCATTTTCTTCAATGAGGTGCTTTTATCCAGCAGTTCCAGAACACCAAAGCACTGTTTGACCATTTGTGGCAGTTTTAATTTACTTCTTCTTTTCCTCCCACTTATGGTGGAATTTAAAATTTTGAAAGAATAAAAAAGAAAAGAACATACTGATAAGTAAGAAAAAAAACCTAGGACTTGTTAAAAAGAAATTATGATATACTGGTAGTTATCTCTTTGGAACTGGACCCGACTATACTTAGTTAACAGAACTAATCACTGACAAAACTATAATAGGCAGCAATAAGTAAAATCGCTACTAAAAATGAGAATAAAATGTAATTCTATGGATAAAGGAACAACAATCACATTTTGGATAGTATAATAATTCTTCACCTAACAGAAAAACCGAATGACCATGGGTGGGCAAAAAAGCAGTGGCAGTAGGAGCCACTTTTTTTTAATTTTCCTGCACCTTTTACTTTAAAAAAAAAAGTTTAGTTTGTATTCTTGTAAGTTGTAAACTTTAATAAAATTACTAAAAGAAAATTCAAAGCAACTTTGAAGAGGTGCTTCAAACAACCCTACATTCAAAGCATTGCACAGCCCTAGTGGCTATTAAAATGTACAAAAGTAAGTGCAATCTGAACATTAGCAATGCCTTATAGCAGAAGTATTTATACTGTATTTATATTTACAGCCTATGGTACATTTATTTATATTTATATTAAGAGGCAGAGCTCCATAATCTGAAACCCCTTAAATATATCCTCCAAATTCTAATACCAGCCTGATGAAAAAGGAAGTGATAAAAATATGTAGAATACCGTATTTTTTTGAGTATAAGATGCACTTCTCCCCTTAAAAGAGGCTGATAATTTGGGTGCGTCTTATACTCCAAATATAGCTTTTTCAAAGATATTTTCAGACCTAACAAGGTGAGTGAAGAGTGAAGCGATCTTTACAGGCTTTTTTCATTGTTACTTCTTCCGAAGAACCTTTTTTTTCATTGCTTCTCTCTATTAGCTGTGCTTTAGAAGCTTTTTTCAGTCCTAACTACAGGATAAAATAATGTGCTGAAACTGACCAGACTAAGGATGCTAGCCAGATAAATACCTGGTAGGCAGATTTCCCCCCCCCCACTACTTTCCTCCCCAAAAACTCTTATAATCAGGTGCGCCTTATACTCCAAAAAATACGGTAATTATTGTAAGGTTATTCAATTTAAAATGAACTGCTTCTTATTGCATTATTCTGTCAATGCCCAGCAAATATAATTCTAATTATAGTTTAATCCAATTATCAATAACCTTTACAATTAATAATTCAATTCTCCACTTTTAAATTTAGATTTATTTTATTTATTTATTTATTTTTCCACATATGTACAAGATAATAGGAATAAGTCTAGACATGGGTATTAATACAAGAAATGGGTACAAATAAATGGGAACAGTAGGACAGGGACAGAAGGCACGCTGGTGTACTTATGCAGGCCCCTTACAGACCTCTTAGAAATGGGGTGAGGTCAATAGTAGAAACTTTAAGGTTAAAGTTATGGGGGGTTGAGGATGTAACAATGGAGTTGGGTAGTGTATTTCAGGCATTGACCACTCTGTTGCTGAAGTCGTATTTTCTGCAATCGAATTTGGAGCAGTTTACCTTGAGTTTGTATCTATTGTGTGATGAATTTGTATCTATTGTATGATAAGGCAATCAGTTTGATTGTTACACTGCCAACTTCTGATTGGGTTTCAATTTTATCTTAACATTTAAGTTTATATAAGAAGGATACTCCAAATTCTGAATTATGCATTCTAACCCTTTGTAAAAACTTCAACACTTAGCCACCTGAAGTAATTACAGTATTTCACTATTTCTTGCCACCTAAAACATACTGTCATGGAGCCTAACAGATGGCACAAAGTTGGCAGTTGTTTGAAAGCTATAGAAATGCAGCATTTGGCAGTAACTCAAAAATCTCATCTGAGAAAGGAATTAGAAGGTTGATGTGCCCAGATTGGCAACCAAACACAAGGAGGTAATGTTGAAAGAAATAGCTTTGAAGAATTTAGCAGACAAAGGAATATGTTAGATCAAGATGTTATTGTAATGGATGCTATCCCATACCAGGATTTTCAGAAAATAAATCACTATTGGAATCTCTGCAGTCTCCTGTTTGGCTTAATTTCAGAGGAAAGCTCACCATTTTTAATTTTGTATTGTTACAATTTTGATGTTTCAGCAACATAAGTGTTTAGGAATATAGCAGATGTTGCCTTAAAAGATTGCAGTTAAGAGAAAATGTCAGTGGAATACTGTGGTCCTTTCTGCAGACTGGGAACAAGTATTGTGGCGAGTTAAGAAAAGAAGAAAAGGCAGGATGATGCTACACTTCTTGCAGAATCAGAAGTGTTTTCTCCCAATTCCAAGACCAATGCAGTCATAGGAAATATTAAGGAAGGTGTTTTATCCATAATGAGCTTTCCTTTCCACCCCTCATTTATTAATAAACTCCCAAGGAGCATAGATGAGGATGATTTTCCAAAGCAGAACCAAGCAAAAAAAAGGCTGGAAATATTCTAGTACAATGCCCTCATAAAATTTCCAGAATCTTTTATAGCAGCAGCATGTATATCTTATTTTTTTTATTTATTCAATTTCTACAACACCTATCATACCTAAGTGACTCTGGACAGCTTACAATACTGTATCTCTGTAGAAAGGATCAAAGAACCTATTTATTATTAATAAAAAAAGAATAAGAACAAATAAAAGGATTTGCCATGTGCTCTGGACATGTGTCCTGCAGGAATATGTAGCCCAAAGGAAGGCATTTTTTTTAGTAGTCCTTATTAATATGGAATGCAGTGATTTCTGCACCACTGTCTCAGACCTAGATAAGTTGGCTGAATAAATTCAAGACGAATTCTAGATTCAGTGTGGTGAAGTAGCAACCCACATACGATCCATCTGGAAAAACTTTCACATTTCCCTACAAATAGTTTAAAAAAAAAATGTTTAGTACTTCATTATACTTAATTATATGCAAGTGGGTAAAATATAATGAGAGGCTGAAATCATTTAAAATAAAATATTCCCATTTTTCAATAAGTGCAGTGAAATATTAAAATTGCTTTGGCCAATAAGCCTTCCCATTCATAGAGGGAGCAATGTTTGTTTTAACCATTTTCCCATTCTAATGGACTCTGCCTGCTTCTTTCTAACAGATAAATGCACAATTGGTCAACATTGCAACACGCTGGATCCATATACTGTTTTTGCATATGTAATTAAACAATGTGATGGGCCCAGCTTTTGATGGCGCTGAGATTCAAAACGTATCTAACTTCCCTTGTTAGTTATATCCACACATTTATCTTGTCTCTTTCCCATATGTAAATAAGTAAAAACAAATATTTATTTACTTATGACACTTTCCTTTGCCCTAAAAGGTTTACCAAATCAAATAGAGCACTCCTGAATTACGGTTTAATGGATAAAATGTCCATGTATACAAACTGAAAAAGAATGACCTCAAGATACAGGTGAAATAAAAAAAGTTTCAAGAAAACAGAACACTAAAATGATGAACAAAATGTTTTTGACAATGTGCATTAGCTGAACATTTAAGCTAATGTGAAAAGATAATTCTAGCTTCAAGGTCACTGAACCATAATTATTGAAAATCAGCATGCTGACCAGAATAATAGTAATAAAAACCCAGAGGACATATGTAAGATGAATCATTCCTAGTTTCCAGGAATTTGTCTTTATAGCAGAAGAAAAATATTTATCTAAAAACACCTGATCCTAATGAAACAGGTTGCTGTGAAAATACTTCAACAAAAGTTGTATGTTTCTCTTTTTAGTACAAATCATTATTCATTATCTCCATGACCTATACATTAATATATTGTCTGCTCAAAAGTAATTGTTCAGTTTTTATTTATGGTCCTGCAATCCTACATATTCTTTCCTGACAGTAATTCTAATTAGGTCTAAGAATATATAATTACATCTAGAGTAAAATGATAGTGCATTTATACATTACATATATGGTTACATAAACTGTACATTTTTAAACAAATTGGCATGCTTGTAAAATATTAACTGACTTTTTAAAATACGGCACTTCTTAAAGAGCAATTGCTTACAAATCAGCAGTTTTAGCAGCTTTAATAAAGTGAATAATGTTTTGTTTTTGTCTTTTGTCTTTTAAATGACCCCGTAATCCTTTGCATCGGGGTGGAGTTGGGGCAACTGAATGGAGCTGAGTATTTACTAGCCAGATGCCCTTTCTGTCATCATAATAAAGTGAGGAATATACTTTAAAAAATATCAAGGCAATCTTAAAATTATAGTTGACATTATTTCATCTTATAGCTCAGTTAAATATCTCAATATCCATGAACAATAATTTTATATTTTCAGAACAATCATATCTCTAAAACTTTATTTTAATGGTGAAATATTTTAGGATTAAGAAGCATTTTAATTTTCCACTTCAGCCACTCAGGTTTTTGTTTGTTTGTTTTTGGAAAAAATGCAACATGTAGCATGATATGAAAACCCATATTTTATTACTCGTTTTGACTGCAGTAATCCATTATAATCAGTAAGAACAACACACGTCTTTTTTCCACATAAGTGATCAACTCCATGGTAATTCCAATTGTTTATCCTGATCTTTAAGGGACTACTCTCAACCCTGAGTCCATTCAGTTTTGGAATGCTGGGTGTGTGGAACTCACTTAAGTCAATGTACATATAGTCCATTTTTTTGCAAGACTTTCCACAGCAGCTGCCTGAAATCAGATTTAGATTGCCACTGTGTGCTATCTGTCTATTTCCCTGATAACAGTGGTCATTTATCAACTGAAGTTGAAAGCTTAGTGCCACAAGTAGAGAAACAGCTGGAGATCTATTATGCTCTCAGGGCATACTAATTGCATATTCGAGAAAGAGCTAACACATTACTCCATGAGCTAGTAGCCAAGTTTCATTTGTAATTATGAATTCTGATGAAGAACCCCAGGATCTTTGATTTGCAATCACAGAAAGGATTGTTTGAATTATGTTCATTACATGATGGATGTGAACAGGTGCATGGCGATTTGCTTGGTAGAAAATTGTCTTACATGATCTAGCTAAATGTAGAATTTCTAAGCCTTAGGTTCTGCCAAGGATGTTTGTAAACAGGCTAACTTTATAACTGCTTAAGGCCTCATACAGTTTTGTAGATCCTTGTAAAAGGTTGCATGCTGCAGAGTCAAAAAATCTATGCCAGTCAGATAAATCTGAGGTAAACTGCTCAACTGATAGTGATTTTAGACATTGATTTAATTTTCCCTATGTACCAAAATTGATCAAGATCTGAAAGCGAGAATAGCAAATTCTGAAAAGGACAGAAAAAAACAGCAACATCACAAAGCCACTTTGATGTGGTGCTTAAAACACCAGGCTAGAAACTGCATTTTAGCTCTGCCTGAGGCACGTAGTCAATTGGGTGACCTTGGAACAGTCAGTCTCTCTCAGCCCCAGGAAGGGCAATGGCAAACCACTTCCAAAACATCTTGTGAAGAAACTGCAGGGACTACACACTTTGGTCAGTATGCCACATACACTTCTGAAATTCATTTTTACTGCAGGCATGTTCATACAGTTTCACACACTCAGAATACAGAGGTATTTCAATAAATAGTATTATATAGATTAACTGTGGCAGTTATATTGTTTAAAGGAGTCTTCACTGTACTATTTAACCTTCATATAAAGTGTCTTAGGGGACATGGTGGCTCAGTGGCTAAGATGCTGAGCTTGTCGATCAAAAAGGCAGTTCAAATCCCTAGTGCCACGTAATGGAGTGAACTCCCATTACTTGTCCCAGCTTCTGCCAACCTAGCAGTTGAAAAGCATGTAAAAATGCAAGTAGAAAAATAGGGACCACCTTTGGGAAGGTAACAGCCTTCCATGCACCTTCCGTGTTTAGTCATGCCGGCCACATGACCATAGAGATGTCTTCAGACAGTGCTGGCTCTTCAGCTCTGAAACGGAGATGAGCACCACCCCCTAGAGTCGGGAATGACTAGCACATATGTGTGAGGAGAATCTTTACCTTTATAAAGTTTCTTAGAACAGATATTGAGGGAGATATGTGTCATTCATATACTTATCTCCATTTTCCATAACATCTGAAACAAAAAAGTTATGAACCTCTTGCAATAATGTTTAGACTTAGTGATAGTGTGAGGAAGGGCAATAAATTGAGATGGAATTCAGACAAAACAAAGAGCTTTTGAGTTTCCAGGTAAACAAATGGAGAAGTTTCTTTATACCTAATAGTGTTGCACATTCCTAGAAAGAACAGGTTTGTAATTTGGACATGTTCATCATTTCTGTTAGGAGGCCCAATTTCTGTAGTTTCAAGTGTCTATTAGCTGTTATAATAGTTATTCCCTTTTTCTTGACAGAGATAGGCTAGCTGTGGTTCGTACTCCGGTACCCTTAATTTTAAATTGTGAAATATGCTCTTATGGGCATATTCTTCAGCTTGATCCAGAAGCTCCAGCTGTTATGAAATGAAGGTTGCTGAATAAGTCATCTGGCCTTGATTCAAACTCTTCTGTTGAAAAAGTGTGTTAGTTGCCAATTAGATGCTGAGCCAGCTTCAAGGTTTTGCTTATGACATATAAAGTTCTGAACAAGAGACCTGACAAGGCAACTTAGGGAGAAAATATTTTTTTTCCTAAGGCAATCACTAAGATTTTTAGGAAAAATGTGTAAAATAGACACAATCCCATTTTGCAGTAACTTGCAAGGGTTCAATACAGTGGTACTTGCACTCTGCAATCGTCTCCTCCCTGAAATTCATGAAATAATTATCATTACATCTTTGAGATGCTGTTACCTGCCTATTGCTTCAGCCTGACAATATTGGATGGATTCTATTTCCCTCAATCACAACTTTTTAATGACTTTGGTTTTTTAAAAATATATATACTATTTTAATTCATTTTTATTATTGCATTTGAATTGCTTTATCCTAAATTATGTTATCAATGTATGAATGAAATAACACTATCCTTGTAGCAAGGGGAAGTGTAATGAAATTGGGGGGGGGGGGTAACTTTTGGAGACTGGAGGAAGCGCCACAGATTAGCCAACAATCCGATGAAGTAGCAGCTGAAGGAATGTGGGTATGATAAATGTCTCAGAAGGGACACTCACTAGTTTCTCAGAGTCTAAAAATGAGATGAGGGAGAGATGTACTTCATCTCAGATTATTTGCAAGGTTCTGGTAAGGTAACTTTACAATAGAATTAGAGATAGTAGTTCTGGTGTGTTTCTTATCTGGACTACCTCACAAGAAGTTTATTTTCCTATTTCTGAATATGAGAGGTAGCTGACATAGAACTACCTTATGAAAGACAAGTACTTGGATTTGTTTGGAATGTAACTGTATTTGAATGTTTAAAATAATGTTGTATATATGGGAATGTATGACTAGTTTTTCCCCTAACTATTTGTATAAGGATTATCCTTTATATTATTCACGTTGTCTTGTATGAACTGCAATAGTAGAGGCTAAACCAATTTCATTGTACAGTGACAATAAAGACTTTGACTTTGAATAAAAACAACCAGCTGTCTGGAAGGAGTATAAATCCTTCCATTCCCCACCATCCAGTCAGAGCTCAAGAAGCTCCTGGATGAGAAGTGCAACGTCTTCAAAGAAAAACCAGAAAGTCCAGTTGCCTGTTGAAAAAGCATCTCTGGAACTTTATTTGAGCTTTATATTTTGCTAATTTAATGAACAATAATATGTGCTTTTCCTCTGTTCATTAACATATTTATTTATATATATATATAAATTAATTACAAAAAATAATCTTTTTGTATACACATGTAGAGTTGTATCGAATCTCGCTTCTCAATCATTTAATATGTACAAGAAAAGGAGTTAAATTGTTTTTAACAATATTTTTAAAAAAATGCTCCAGCATTCAGGCCAGATGCAAAAGTTCAGTCTCCCATGGTAATTAAATAGGCTACAAGCCAGTTCAGGTAAGAATTTTCAGAGAGAATGCAGCAAGATGGTTGAGCTGGTCACCTAGCTAGTCAGTTTTTCTGCACCAAGAGAAAGTTTCATTAGAGAAAGTCAAAATGACTTCATCAGAGGTTGAAACGGGTGGCTGCATTCTGATCAGATGGAGACATCTTATCAATATACACATAGGTTTTATTCTGGTTATTAACAGTTTTGAGAGGTTTTATTGGCTGCTGATTGTATTTTGTTGTTGTTATCGTTGTGTGTATCTAGACAGCCTCCCCTATTCAGAAATGCTAATTTTGGGGATAATATATATGAATTCATAGCATAGTTTTCTAATTTTCCAAGTAATATGTTGATGAAAATCTTATTTCCCCATGTTGAATGTCAGTGTAGAGAAACATCTGTCTTACTGCTCTGCTTTAAAAAAAACCAGGACTGTGACAATTTCACATTCAATATTCAGTTTCTTTGAATCTTTTAAAAAGTGCTTCTTATTGTATGATTACAATTTAAAGGAATATTCCAGTACCATAGAGAATAAAATAGAGAATAATCTTTCATTGGAAAAGATGGTGGTTTTTTTTTCCTTATTAGCCCACAGTAGCAGAAAATCGGTGCAATCAAATGTACAGAGAGCTATTGAGCTCTTCTTATTTGCAATCTGAAGCAATATAACCAATGCATATTTACTGTGCAATGAGTAGAAAAATGAATTTAGATATTTATATAAAAACAATGAATTGTGTAGCAGTTAAGGGACCAGGTTAGAAAACAGGAGATTATGAAATCTAGTCCCTTTTGAGGCATGGAACCAGCTGGATGTTTTGGGGCCAGTCACTGTCTCTCAGCCATAGGAAGGTGGTAATGGTGAACCACTTCTGAAAAATCTTGCCAAGGAAACTGCAGGAAATTCAGGCAGTCACAAGGAGTCTGCAGTATCTCAAAGATCAGCCAATTCACCTCACAGGGCTATTGTTGTGACAGAAATAGGAGGAAGAAGGAGTATTAGATAGGTTTGCCACCTTGTGCTTATAACAACATAATAAAGGCAGGATAGCACTAAAAATAAATAAATAACAGTCTGGGCTCTATAAATAATAAAAATGATTTATCTGGATAATATATTTTAATTAAATGAAAGAAAATGAATTCAATAAGTTTTATATAAAAACATGGTGTTATTCAAATGGGGAAATGATACACTTATGTAAATCATAGTACAAATTATTACAAGTAACAATTACTATATTTCATATATCAGAGATCAGAGATAATTTCTACTAAATGATCAGTCAGTGGTAAACTTAGACGTTCTTGCCTGGAAAATGAAATGTTTACTTCAGGGTTAAATTAATTAAGCGAAAATATAATTAGCCACTATTTATTCCCAAAGGTCACTTTCCATATTTTTATTTTGGGTTCATACAAAATTCTGTGCTATGACACTTCCCTTGCTACTTTCCCTTGCTACTTTCTTTGTAACTGAACAGTAAGAATCAAGATTGGATGGCATAATCACTATTTTGGATAATACATTGTCTTGTTTAAAGTTTTCTTTGATGTTCCCAAAGCCCCATTACCAAATCCGATATTCCTGACACTGGTTAACCTTGGCTGATCCTGGTGAACTGAAGATCTGAAGTGGTTTGGATATGGTTAGTATCTGTTGGATCTTAGAAACTTGGAAGAGTGGAAGAGACCTTGGAGGTGTTTCAGTCCAACCTGAAGGCAGCAAGTTGCCAAGAGTCAAGTTTGACATGAAGGAGTCTTTACTTTAAGGTTGCACAAACACATCTCTCCCCTTGTTCCACCCTGAACCTTTTCCTCCTTTCTCCTGTCACAAACAGATGCCATTTAGTTAGTGGGAACAGTTAATTGGCTGCAACCATATATTTTATTTTTATGGAATAAATAGGTGCTCATAGATTGTAATATACGTGTGCATATTTTTCCCCCTCTTAACTTTCAATAGGATTATTGAACTTATTTACCCCTTACTCTCACACACAGTAGTGGCTTTTTATTTTTTAAATAGACAATACCTTATGAACGCAAATTTAATATGACTTTGCAAATTGTCCTAATGGGCATTTGCAAGTATAAATGAACTGAATACACTGCATCAATCTAAAACTAGATTAAATTTATGTTTATGAATATTCTAGTCATGTTTTTCTATTATGGCTACATTTTCCTGTTCAATCAGACCATCTCATTTTATCATGAGCAACTAAATGTCTGGGGACAGCTGGCAGCTGATAGCACATCTAATCGCTTGGTCCAGTAATTAGTTTTAAATGTTATGTTCATAAAGACATATTCTTCTTCATCTACCCTTAACTCCAAAGATATTTTCTACCCTTGGCTTATTATCTAAATGTCAAGGATCTTAATGTCTAAATGACAAGAAGGTAGAAACAAACAGACTTCTGAATTAGGCCCATAAAAAAGGATATGTTAATCCTTTTGCCTAAGATGAATCATAGGTTTCGCTTGTCTTTCTCATTAGAGGGTTCTTCAGGGACCTTCCTCGAGGGCAATGTTACTTAAAAAAAAAATATCGTCAAGCATGTATTAGAAAACAGATACAAGTATAAACATGATTATGAATACATGAAATGGATACGAATAAAAGGAAACATTAGGACAGGGACAATATGGATGGTAGGGATACTGGGACGCTGGTGTGCTTATGCATGCCCCTCTTAGGAATACAGTAGACAGTATAAGGTTAAAGTTTTGGAGGTTTGGGGAAGAAACCACAGAGTCAGGTAGTGCATTCCAGGCGTCTGTTATTGAAGTCATATTTTTTGCAATCAAGTTTGGAGCAGTTTGTATTTATTGTGTGCTCTTGTATTGTTTTGGTTGAAGCTGAAGTATTCATTGACAGGTAGGACATTGTAGCAGATAATTTTATGTATTACACTTAGGACAGACCGAAGGCAGCCTAGTTCTAAATTGTCTAAGCCCAAAATTCCAAGTCTGGTGGCATAAGGTATTCTGTTGCAAGCAGAGGAGTGGAAACTCTTGTCATGAAATATCTCTGGACTTGCTCGATTGTCTTAATATTCAATATTCAGGGCAGGTTCCAGACAGATGAGCTGTATTCAAGAATTGATCTAGCAAATATTTTGTATGTTCTAGTTAGAAGTACAATATTACCAGAGAAGAAGCTATGCAATATTAGTTTAACAACTCTTAATGCCTTTTTGGCAATGTTGTTACAGTGGGCTCTGGCACTTGGATCATTAGAGATGAGTACTCCAAGGTTCTTAACAGAGTGAGAGTCATCTACAAAGTCGTGTCCATCCAGCTTGTATTTTATGTTCTTATGTTTTTGGCCAATGTGTAAAACAGAGCATTTGTTGGTTGAGATTTGAAGTTGCCACTTGTTTGACCATTCTGACACATAGTCAAGGTCTTTTTGAAGGGTTGCAGTATTGTCGGTGGTGCTGAATAGTTTTCTATCATCAGCTAGGAGAACACAGTTGCTTTTAATATGATCACAAAGGTCATTTATGTAAAGTATAAAGAGAGTTGGTCCTAGAATGCTGCCTTGGGGCACACAGCTGTTAACAGATACAGGATTTGATAGGGTGTTCCCTATTTTTACCACTTGTTGCCTGTTTGACAGGAATGCAGCTATCCAATTATGCAGGGGTCCAGAAATGCCATAAGATTTTAGGTTTTAGAAGTAGTTTGTCATGTACCACTGAATCAAAGTCTTTACAGAAGTCTATGTAAATTGCATCTATTGCTTTGCCCTGGTCGAGTTGTGTAGTCCATATGTTTTTGCAGTGTAGCAGTTGCAGATTACAGGATAATTTTTTCCTGAAACCAAATTGTTTGTTAGAGAGTAGGTTGTTTGTCTCTTAAGTGGAGGGTAATGGATTGGTTAATCATTGATTCCATGACTTTGCAGGTAATGCAACATAAAGAGATTGGTCTGTAATTTTCAACTAGGCTGGGGTCTCCCTTTTTGAAGATAGGGATGACCATGGTTAGTGACCATAGGTTGGGCAAGAAGCTGTTCCTGAAGGATTTTTCAAAGATTATGCTTAGAGGTTCTGCTATGGCAGTGTAAAGCTTTTTTAAGAAGTAGGCACATAGTCCATCAAGTCCAATAGATAGAGATGGGTTTTAGACTGAGTAGTGCCTTTCCAATGTTATCTTCTGTAAAATCAATATGTATTAGATCATTGTGATTATCTGTGGTATGACTAGAAAATATTGGGGTGGGATGGATCTTGAGTCTTGAATAGAATAGAATAGAATAGAATAGAATAGAATAGAATAGAATAGAATAGAATTCTTTATTGGCCAAGTGTGA
>JANHFT010002870.1:144338-155311 GCA_032467955.1 Pseudoxenodon macrops | reverse complement strand
GGGTGCTGCAGAAGGCATCCGTCCCGTATTCCCACTCGCTCCCCATCCCACCCTCCCCTGGCCTGCGGAGGAGAATTACAATGCTGATCTGGCCCTCGAAGAAATCCAGCTTGACACCCCTGATCTATCCCCTCATCCAAATCATTGATGAAGATGTTGAAGAGTACTTGGCCTTGGGGTATTCCACTGTATACTTCCCTCCATGTAGATGTAGTTCCATTGGGGACTACACGTTGAGTGTGGTTGGTCAGCCAGTTACGAATCCATCTGGTGTTGATGCTGTCTAACCCACATATAGAAATCATTTATATGAAGAAGCCAAATAGAAACTAGGTGCAATGTTGCTGATTCTATTACACATTTCGTTTGATTGATTTCTAATATTTCTGACCTACATTGTCAGTCTTCAGAAGCCCAGATGACTTATGTTAGCATCTCAAATAGTTTGCCTCAAATGAGCACACTCACATCCTAGTTCTTATTTTGGGTCTGAGCAGAATCCAAAGATAAAGCCACTCCTCATCCCTCCTCTGACCCACAAGTTTGCTTCAAGTCTATGTTAAATGCTTATGCTGGGAGCAGAAGTTTTTCCTAACTGGAAAAAAAAAGATTCTTTTAATAATAATTAAGAACTACATGGTGGTTTTAGGCATTACAAATGCATTTTTATTACTTCTGGTTCTCTCTTTGATGAATTGATTCTTGTTCAACAAAAGCCAAAATTGTGGCTCTTGTGACATACCAAGTCTTCTCAAATCTTTTACATAATTGTTTTAACTTAATAAGTAACACTCAATCAAATATGTAATCTCTTGATTATTTTAAACTGGATTTGCATAGTTTATTTGACATAGCCAACTACAGTAAGTAATAAATTATTTATGCACTTTTGATTGCTTATGACCCGGTAACTTGATGAATGGTGTATTTAAAATGACGGAGTAATACATCTCTTTTTAGTAAAGGGCCAAGTACAAAAGAAGGCCAATAAAATGTATTAAGCAGGGACTATGCATGCATATGCAAATTAAATAAAAAATTAAGTAATGTCCACAACTGAGCAGAATAGGTTCTTAAAGGTTAAAAACATGTTGTGTATTTTGATAAACAAAGTGCTTAAGTAGTTCTTGAAAAAAGCATATAAATTAAACTTCAAGGTGATTTTTTTCTGATTGTAAAACAATCCTTCTTCTTCACTATTTGCCCTTGCATAATATTGCAAAGTCCAAAACTTGTTAATCACCCATTAAAGATAAAAGTTTTGACTTTCACTAGGACAATGAAGGAATACGGATGGACTATTAATAGTAAACAACTAGAGCAGGTCAAATATTTCAATTCCATAAGGATAATGTTCTATTCATCTTGATGGAGAAATCCACATTTAGAGTATATATGACAAGTAGCCTGGATGAAATATGCAAAACAAAGAAAAAACGAATTTGCAAATAACCAGGGAAATAAAGAAGAACAAATTTCCCTAGCAAAGGTTGATAAATATTTAAATAAATAAAAATAAAATAAAAATAAAAATGACTGATGATTACAATTAATGAATGGACCTATAACAGTAAGTGGAGTTTGTAGAGCTATAAAAATAGTTACAATATGGAAACCGCCTAAACAGGCATTTTACAGCTTCTTTTGAACACAAATTATTACAAACATTGCAACACATGAGCTCTAGTTTAGAGACTGGAATGATACTGGACAATTGAATAGAGGCTAATATATCATTAATACCTAAAGAAGATCAATATCACTAAAGGAATTAGGGCCAATATCATTACCGACTAATGATTACAGGTAGTCCTTGTCCTAAAACTACAATTAGGACTGGAACTTCCATTGCTAAATGATGTGGTCATTAAGTGAGTTGTGCCCAATTTTATGACCCTTTTACAGTGATTGTTTAATGAAAATGACTTCCCCCATTGACTTTGATTGTTAGAATTCTCCTGTGAAAGTCACAGAGGGTGATCACATGACCGCAGGAACACTGAAAAGAGTTATTAATGCAAGGACCATTCATAAATCACTTTTTTCAGCTCTGTTGTAAATGTGAACAATTGTTAAATGAATTATCATAAGTCAAGAACTATTTGTACAAGTTATTTAGAATGATTTTAGCTGAGAGAATGCTGGTTGTTTTACAGAACTTTATTCAAAATATCAGTGTGGGAGTTTTTATATAAAATACAGCTAGGACAATATTAGAAATGTATTTGATATTTGAAAAACAAGCACTATTGATTTTTCTTGATGCAGAAAAGGCCTTTGATAATTTGAATTGGATGTTCTTGTTTAAAATTTTGGAGAATGTGGACTTTGGTGAGAATATTATTAAATATGTAAAATCAATTTACACTTCTCAAAAGGCACAAATTGAATTGGAAATTAACAAAACCTCATGAGATACAGAAAGGGATTAGACAAAGAATGACAAAGATTGTCACTATTGCTATTTATTTTAGCTTTTAAAATATTGAATAGAGATATAAGGCAAGATATATCTCTATATTGAATAGAAATATAAGGCAAGAAACTGTTGGAGAGAAAATTAAAAGAGAACCTTATAAATTACATATGTTTGTGGATGACCTAGTAATAATCTTAGAAGATTCTCTAGAAGGAACAGAGATATTAATGGAAAAAAGTAATGGCCTTTGGGGTATTAGCTGGCTTTAAAATTAGCAAACAAAAGGTGATGTTAACAAAGTATACAAGCAATAGTGGTGAATATCTGTAGCTGAGATGTAGGATGAGGGTGAAGGTTTGTTCTCCGAGCTTGTGGGTTGGTTTCCAAACATTTCATTACCAGGTTATGTAACATCTTCAGTGGAGTTTAGGGTAAACTCCGCTGAAGATCTTACATAGCCTGATAATGAAACATTTGGAAACCCACCTTTGGAGAATGAACCTTCACTCTCAAAGAACACCAACATTGAAAAGCAAAAGGAATTGGTGTGAAAAATGGTTTTAACATTGGACTACTAAAAGAGTCCTTTATAAAATATACTGAGAGTAATCCTATATAAAACAGTAGATGCTGTAAAGATACCTGTGCTCAAACCAACAAGCAACAAACAAACAAACAGCTAAAGTGGAATTTAGAGCTGATTTGATCCCAGTCCCACATCTACTAGGAGAGAAAAAAATAACTGTGGAGGGTTTAACTATCAAACAGAAAAAGATCAATGCAATTATTAATTATAGACCAATCAGCAGATTTCCAGTAATAAAGGGAACAGAGGAAGAAGCACTCTACTCAACAAACTGCATTATTTTCAGTGACAGAGTATGCCCAGGACTCACTGGAATTAATGTTGATTGACTCGTTTGGTGCAGTGCCAGATTCAGAATAAGCAGACACCACAAAGAGATTGAATAAACTAAGAAAAAAACATTTGTGACAATATGCTCCATAGCAAAACCATTAATTAATCTGGTCCTACCATGTATTCAGGACTGTGGCAATAAACTCAATCAGCAAATTGATAAAGCTGCCAGAGCCTCCAAAAGCCAAGGCACATAGACCAGATAACTTTTAATGCCTAACCCAGTCCCTGATATTCTACAGCTTGACGAAATGCTTGTCAAATACACCAAGGGAAAGGCTCATTTCTTGCCTACATTGGATCCAGCCATGTTTTTAACACCAATTGTTTCTTCACCCAAGATACTCATGAATCATTGTGGAGACTAGATGAGGATGAAAATCAAACTGATAAAGGAGAAGAATTCTTATCCCAGCAATTAGCAAATATGTAGAGACAGAAGTCTGGCTTTGGGTCTCATCCCATCCCTGGAATTGCCACTTCTGATACACCAACAGTTGATCTCAACCAAACAGTATGGATCAACTTATGTTCCACCATTCTTGAGGATCTATCCTTTAAAATGGCTGCTATTGGGAACTGAGATTGTCATTTGGATATCTCTCAAACACTAACAATTCATTCATGGGATATTGCAGGCTGTACTGCTAAATCCACAGATTTTGCTTATCTGAATTAGGTTACTGAATTTGACATTTTCCTACTTCAAGTAAGCTGGCTACCTGACAACTTGTTTATAAGTAGTTGTGACTCTTTCTCACTTGCAGCAGCTCTTGGAGCAGGAAAAGGTAGGTTGTGTGACAGTTTATAAATTTCAAGTAAGCTACATTTAGACATTATACAGTTAAACCCACTGGTGTGTTATGCAATTTCTGTGCTGCTAAAATTTAATAATGCTATGTTACTATTGATTAACGTCTATCTTCCACCTTTATAAAATAGGTCTCAATTTAACAGCTTAGGGACCAAATTCAAAGCATATATAAGTAACTTTAGAATTTAATAATTTGTGTACTAATTTCTGGAAGCGAAACATAATAAGTAGAGACAAGTCATAGAATCATACAGCTTGGAGCCAACTTCTGCACCTCCAATGTGGAAATCCAACCAGTCCCACCCTTTAAGCCTGGACAGAGCAGAAAAAGGGGGATCAAAATTCCTTGCAGATTTGAAAGGATGCTGGAATTCTTCTGTTCTGGGCTCCCTGTTCTTACCAAAGAAACACCTTAGAAGTTGAAATCCAAATTTAAGCTGTTTGCTTTAACCTTCCATCCATCAATGGTTAAAAAAAAAAAAGGAGGGGGTGCCGGTATTATCTTTTACATCTTCCTTTCTCTGATTCAACATGCAAATACCTTTTCCATAGCCCAGCCCAGTCTTTCCAGCTCTCTTTCCCTTGCACTTTTTACTCAGTTCCATCAATTGTCTCTAGAACTAGTTACAATCCCCCTTTATAAACCCAGCAATTTAAAGATTCAAAAGGGGATTACAAGGGGCTGTGTTGATTACAAACAATTAACAAACAAAATTTATATCTATTGAATGGATCTATCAGTAGTGATTTCCCTGGTGAATTCTTCCACTGGGTTGGCTGAAGACTTTCCCTGATTGATTACACTTTAATCTTATGGAATTTAATTAGTCTTCTACAAAAAAATTATCCATACAATTTACCTGATCGTGTCCATTTTCCAGGTATCACAGTTGTAAAAGCATTCAATAATTGCTTTCTGGAAACAGAATATACTCCCATTTTGGAAGTGCACCTAGAGTGAGGGCTGGTCTGTGCCAGATGGATTCAGCAACTCACTGAGCAAGCTTCTCATTGCCTTTGTTTGAGGCAGCATTGCAACTCCATTCTACTGTAGATAAAAGCATGTCTGGGAATTCCTTTCTGCAGACACTCACCCAATTGGTTCAGTTACTCCAGCCAACACCCTCCACCCAAATATCAAGGAAGAAGTAAGCATGGGGGCCGGCTTATCCCTCTCAGAGGTAAACTGATTAGGAAATTCAAATGATAGAAAGAGAACCGAGCTGAACACCCCACTCAGAACGGTATGTCCCTGAATAAACAATGCAAAAAAGAACAAAGAATTTATTAGAGCTTCTTGGCAGCAGCTGAGAACAGCATCTCAAACCAAAGATCCTATTCTGCTGCCTAGTAACTTCCCATCCAATTAACAGGGCCCCCAATTCCCCACCTCTTACCTGCTTTTGTGTGGGAGGACCATTTTAGAGCGTTATATTCTCAAGAAGCCTTTCCTAAACTTAATTTAATTTAAATCTTAATGCTAACCCATTTCCTAGTTGATGCCCAGTCTCAAATGCTGACATAAAGAGGCTTATAAATCAGCTAAAGCCTGACAAAACTTCAGACAATGACCTATTCACAAAATATTACACAATGATTTGAAATGGTGGACCCCTCTTTTTGCTTCCTTTCCTTATACTGATCACCTTGTGAAAATCCCAGAGGACTGGGGCCTAGCAGAGGTGGGTTCCTACCAGTTCAGATCGGTTCTACCAAGTAGGTAGTAGGCCGCTGGTGATGTCACGGAGCCAGGTCTGCTCCATGGGCACCGCCATCTTTTTTTAAAATTGGGGTTGTTTTTTCTTCTGCGCATGCGCAGAAGCTGAGTTTCTGGCACTGCGCATGCATCGCCATCTTGTTTTTGGCCTTTTTTGGGGGGAATTTTTTCTTCTTCTGTGCATGCACAGAAGTTGGGTTTCCAGCACTGCGCATGCATCACCATCTTGTTTTCGGCCTTTTTTTTAGGGGGGAATTTTTCTGGGCTTTTTTCTACTGCCCATGTGCGCGCATAAAGCGCGCCCACAAAGTGCAGAAGGCAGCGAACCGCCGGCGAGGTAAGTTAGAAACCATCCCTGTATCAAAAGTAATTGAGTGATCAAGCATCATCAGGTAGGTTGCATTACTCTTAATCTGTTTTCCTAAGGTCACCCACCAATGAGATCAATATTGTCTTGGTTCCATATCTGTTCCTGAAACAAGCTGTAATAGGTCTGAATAATCTATACCTCTCCATCTTAATGTCTCCCAAAGGGGCTAAGGGAGGGAGGATTGATGCTCACTGTCTATAAGAATAAGATTCACAAAGGCAAGTGTAACAAAGAGAAACGAGAATAGAGAGAGAGAGACTATTTTATCAAATCAAGAAAGAGAAAGGAAAAATGTGCTAAATTTTATACATAGCTCTTGCCAAAATATAATTTGAGTTTTTTCCTCCACCGGTCAATAATTCTGAGGCCAGCGTTATTACAGTCAATGAATGAGGCTTTAACATATTGCCCTTCATCTCTCTAGTGCTCCGCTCTCAGGAAAAAACTATTACGAAATAGCCAGATTCTGGGATGGAAGAATAGTGGGTGTCCCTGTTGCTATAATATGCAGGGAATGTAGCTTCTTTACAATCTTGGTCCCAATGGTTGAGACCAGGGCATGTTTCTATTCACTCTTTTGAATATAGGACGATTTAAATACTCATTCTCCTGCTTTGATCCAAACTATGCCACATTAGTATCTTAAGTGCATTTTTTTGTTCCACATAATGTCTTGACCATTTAAAAGTAATTTCATGCCATTGAGAGTATTTCTTCCATGGTACATTATAGTCTCTCCTCAGCAAGGATTCAGTATTCAACTAGTCTGTGCATTTACCTTCCACACTGATTTTTAAGATTTGAATTCTAGAAATGCAGCATGTAAGGTGTGACTGTTTTACAAAACTGACAGGCTTTCAGAAATGAGAAGCTGGTCAATTGAGCCTGTCAGACTCCCATTTTTCCATTCTGCAACCTGAGAGAACCATAAATGAACATTTGATGTAATCAATGCATAGAGGTACTTAATATCAATATTAAATGAGCAATTTAATATAATTATTTACTGACTGCTTATCCTATGATGCCTCCTAAACTTACAGGTCTTCAAGTGTGCTAATCTCTAAATTTTGGGTGCCTGGACATATTTTTTTGGCATCAGATATGTGAATCAGCATGACATAGGATGGGAAGACAAGTCCAATCTATGTGAAGGTACCAAGTTGGGAAAGGCTTTTGAAGTGATTTGTGAAATGATAATAACAACAACAACAACAACGGTGCTACTCTATTTCTCTAGATTTCTAATTTGATTCAAATGTACGGTATGCTTCATCCCAGTAAAAAGTAATGCCCTGAAATCAAAATGTCTTGTTCTGCACACTATTGAAGTGATTTGCTATTGACCTCTTCCAGAATGTAATCTTATCTTATCTTCTCAATCTAATCTGTAGCCCTGAGATTTTCCTAGTGGACTCCAATCCAAGTACTAACAAAGTTAAGATGTACTTCAATTTTCAAGATCAGTGAAGATGGCCCCATCTATCAAGTAATGTTTATCAAGTGTCTATGAAGATCTATTGGAAATTCTTATTGTAAATGCTTTTACTTCCATAGTATATGCAGTCAATCAGGTAGAGTGGAGTAGAGTCAGATATTCTCTTGTCTACTTTTCAATACACACTAAAGACTTTCAATATACAATCAGCTTATTTTGACTGCTCTGCAATTGGAAATACTATATATTTAAGAGATACCCAGTGAAGACCAGACCTGTGGGTAAATTATATTGGCTTATTCAGAAGGCTGCTGTAGTCTGCTTCCATGGTGTCTTGAGTTTTGAATCACATGTAGATCAGACTTAACACTCAGGCACCAGGGCTGTCTTAACGCATGGGCCTGATGGGCACTTGCCCATGGACGCCACGAACATAGGGGCCCCATATTAATCTGTGTATTCAATACAACTTGTATCATATATTTATGCAAGTCTTGGTGTATTTGGGTCTTTTCCCGTATAAGATTGAGAGTATCTTGGCGACGTTTCGACGAGGTCCCACTCATCATCTTCAGGCTAGTGCTTTCGGCTTCGTGCTTGTGCGAGCAAAGCATGATCAGAGCTGCTGTCTCTATAAATACTGGTGGGGTGGTGTGGGTTGTTGGCTTTGTTGCTGTGAGCGGGCTGGTTGGTTATGTTGTTACATCTTGATTGAAAACATCTTGAGTTGATGTTTGCAGATTAGTCTGCTTTTTCATGACATCCTGTGTGTGTGTGGTCCTAGCTGTGTGCTCATTAGTCTTTTGTGTTGTAATAACCGGGGTAATGGGCTGTGTGGTAACATCCTGAGCTCTACTTATTGTGGCATCCTGAGTTCTGTGCTGCAACATCCTGGGTAATTGGCTGTGTTGTGGTTTTCTGGGCTTAAGTTTTGCAACCTCCTGAGTTCTGTGATATAGTGTCATGAGCAGCTGGCTGTGATGTATCATCCCGGGTTTTGGTTTGGCTCTGGGTTTGAGGTCTTGCCCTGTCAGTTTGCTTTGTGTGGGGATCGGAAGAGGGTGCAGCAGCTGGGGATATTGCCGTGGTCTGTCTTCTGGATGGTGGTTGTATTTTGTCTAAGGGATGGGTTTAGGTTTGAATCTGGTGAGGGTGGGTGGTGGTGTCATGTGTTATCTTGGGTTCGGTGTCAATTTTTGTGGCTGGGACTCGTTTGTTGACTAGGGCTAGTTTCCAGATGTCTGGAAGGCGGGAGGCATAGAGAAATGAAAGAAGAAATGAACTGCTTATAAGATCTCTGATATAGTTCATACTACTACACCAATACTACATATACCCTTACTGTGCAACAAGAAGATGGATGTGCTAAGGCTAGCTAAAAAATAGAATACAGAATGAAAGAATTGGAAAGGACCTTGGAGGGGTTCTAGTCCAACCTCCTACTCAAGCATGGAGCTGCACCATTCCAGGTTACATCACCTGAAATCCAAATGTCACCAATCACAGGGAAAAGCAGCCACCAATTGCTATATAGAATGGGTGATTGGGTAATATTTGTAAGGTCTGGGTGCTCAGTCAATTAATTTTTGTCCCCTATTTTTTCTTTCTCCAAAAGACTTTCATTCTACAAGCCTAACGACCTCAAGACGGCAGCAAACAGATAATGTCTCTCATCTTAAAATTGCCAAGGTTGAGAAACAAGAGTTTGGTTCTCTTGGTTGCCATGTAGTGGCCATCTGGATTTGGACAGCCCACTAGATAAGAATTGCAATATGAGAAATCACATCTATTGCTTCTGGTATTAGACTGGAACATACATAAAAAAAGCAGGGCAAAGATTGCAGTATTTTGAAGTCATATCTACATCGGGTTGCATTCTAGGCTGGAATAGCCTTTCCCAAAGAAGAGAAGTTGGGAGCCATATCTTCCTTTCCTGATGTTCGCCATCTGGGAAGCCCTGTGTTTTTGTTGCCTAGAAAACATCAGCTAGTTGAGTCAGGCACAAGCAGGGGTGGAATTCAGGCGGTTTGTACCGGTTCGAGCGAATTGGTAGTTGTGACCTGCGGGGCCCCCACCCACCTGCCCGGGTGCTATCCCGTCCTATTTATCTGTGTTTTTTAAGCCGCATGAATGCATGCAAGTGTGCACGAGAGCAAGGCACATGCACAGATGGCCACAGACATGCACGGAAGGTGCACACGCACTCACATTTTCAGTGCTGGGGTGAACTGGTTGTTAAATTATGTGAAGCCCACCTCTGGGCACACGCAAGTCAGTTACAAGGTTTCACATCCTCTAAATTCAGTCTGAAGGGGACGTGATGACTCAGAGGTTAAAGATGCTGAGCTTGTCAGCTGACAGCTCAAGTTCAAGACCCAAGTGCCACGCGATGGGTGAGTTCCTGTTATTTGAAACTGCTCCTGTCCACCTAGCAGTTCGAAAGCATGCAAGTGGGAGTAGATAAATAGGTACCACTTCAGTGGGAAGGTAACAGTGTTCCATGTACCTCTGCGATAGTCATGCTGGCCACATGACCATGGAAATGTCTTCAGATAATGCTGGCTCCCTCAGCTAATAAATGGAGATGAACACTGCCCCTGGATTCAGATACGACTGGACATGGAGAACCTTTATCTTTAAGCTCAGTCCTTTACCCAACCTTGTAAAAAGGAAGAAAAGAGGAAAGGGAAGCAGCTGTGGAACAGAAACCAGGGATCTGGTTTCCTCAGAGGCACAGCAACACTGCAGAATACATACTGAGCTCAGGAACCAAACAAAAGGGACAGTTCCACAACAGATCTGGGAGACAATGGTAAGTCACATACATTTCCCTCCCCGCAACTGCATCAAACTTAAGCCTTTTTTCCCCTCCATCCCTCATCTGTTGTCAGATTGCGGCTTTTTTCATTTTCTCAGGGAAAAGACTATTTTCATACTGGAACATGTTGGGATGTTTCAGTCTGCCTCAGCAGGGATCTGCTTACGAGATGTCCTCAGCAAACAGTAAGTGGGATGTTTCTTTGCTGTTGAGTTAAAGTGCTAACCACCCACTTTGAGTCTGCAGAAACAAAATCAATTGTGGCTGATTCCTATTCTGCCTCTTTTGCCTCTGTCCTCAATCGCTCCCTATCAGGGGTGGGCTTCAAACATTTTAGCAAGATTGCTTCTCTGCCTGGTTGCTGGGTGGGCGTGGCCATGGTGGGCGTGGCCTAGTCGGCCTCCTGCACCACGGGGGTGGGATGTGGGGTGTTTTTGCCCTCCCCAGGCTCTGGAGGTTTTCCTCGAGCCTCCGGGAG
>JANHFT010002870.1:127272-144238 GCA_032467955.1 Pseudoxenodon macrops | reverse complement strand
TGCTCCAATGTTTATCATGTTGATTAGTTGTTACTGCACAGCATGTTTTTAATGTTTCAACACCAATTTTGTTATAAGTGCCAAAAAAATAAATATATGTTTAATTTTATCGACCATTTACATTTTTATTCCTGTGAGTAATTGTTGTAGGAGCCCCACTACACTGCTTTGCCTGGGGCTCATAATGCTGTTAAGACAGCCCTGTCAGGCACCATGGTATTCAGGTTTAACTATCTTTATCAAAGATTTGTTTTTCAAATACATTTATCAATACTTGCTTTTCTTTTGGCTAAACAGGACTTATTGTAAGTTATATAATTACAATTCCCTGTTAATCTCCTTCCCCATCTGCTTATCAATAATGTGAGACAGGTAGGGAGAAAGAGAGAGAGAGTGACATCTTCAAAATATGTGTGCAGGAAACCAATATTACCCCTGCTCACAGCCAAACCTTGCATCCACAAGAAACTGGCAATGCTAACATACTTGGATTTAGCCAGTGTAGTCACAGAAGGGTTGGAAAATGTTGACACGTATTTCTTAAGACTCTAATTATATTTTATTTTATTGAAATTATGATTGCCCCTGAAAGTGCTTGTGTATGCCAAGTACAGAGATGGCACTGAAAGAGGCATAACAATACAGTTAATAATCTTCAGCCACCCACTGGTGCAAAGTTCTCTGCCAAAATCTGCTATGAATGTTATTCTGTCTGAAAAGTGACTCATAGCGACTTTCTGGCAACATTTTTCAGATTGCATCCGAAAACAATTACAGCAACATTGGGTGTAGTAAATGTCTTTTTTGATGCAGATTCCAATTTGATTTTTGAAGTGCCACAATCAAGCTCTATATACTGTGCAGACCCAACTCCTGAACTAAACATTATTTTCTGGTTGAGGGAAGCTGCAACTTAAGTAACATAGTTATCTGTTATAAACCAGAGATTGTCTTAGATAATTAACATTTCAACTTTGATTTTATATTCAGCTCTTCCCAATGACTGCCATCTGATTTCGGAATATAGCACTCTGTATCAACATTTCCCTTTGCAACTAGACCCTTATCAAAGTTACACTTCTTATTTGTCTCAGGTCAAACAATGACTGACTGATATGTCTGACTACAGAGGTAATAAATCTCTGCAGAGTCTAAACCTTGTGCAATCTTTTTGAACTTAATTCTGAAATCAATTATCTCTTTTCTCCCCTTAGGCATTTATTTCCAGTTTTCAAGGACTTGGTATTACTCCTTCAATCATGGCAAAGTAGGTTTAGAATTATTCCCAAGGGGAAAGGGATCTGAAAAATATTGAAACAGGATTAGACAAATCCGCCAATGTTTTCCCCTGGGAAAGTACTTCTGATTCCTGCTATCTGCTCATCTACTATATTCAGTAATTAATTTGTAGATCACTTCCAGCTAAGTGGAAGTGGGGAAAATGCTGCTGTCCTAAAATTACCAGAATTATCAGTGTTATTAGTGATGAAAAATTCTAGGAATTATAATTCTGTGATAGTTCTGTCCTGGGTTATCCCATTGCTGAAATTAAGGGGCGCAGGGAATAATTTGCCTTCTCCAAAGGCATATGCATTTTCACAAATCTGTATAGATTTTTCCTACCCCTTTTGTATCTTTTTAAATAGGAAGCATAGGCCCTTCAACATGGGTCTCTCATTTTTTACACATATTCTTTCTGCCTTTCATTTAGGATACTGTGTATACTGGTTGCTTTTGTGGGAAACAATCCAGGCAACCAAGTCTGCATTCAGATGCTAAGCAGGAGTAGGACTGCTTAGCTCTTAGACGGGAGATTCTCAGAGCTATAAGCTAAACTGCAAAGTTGAGAAACAGCATAGAAAATGATAGTGACAGAACAAGCAAGGGGGGAAATCCTTTGCATTGCCTCTTGGTCAAATAGAATTCAAGCAGAAGAAAGTGATGTCTGTATATTTTCTACTTATAGGTATGGGTATACCACCAGAAACTATAAGAAAGGGGTAGATGTTTCAATTCGGGCAAGTTGAAGGGTATATAAAATAGGCTAGTAGTACCGATCTTTTGATCAGCTGGGTTCGTATAAATATAGAAACCACTGTATCATAGTAATTATTATAGCAGAGAAAAAACAAAGCAAGAAAATGTCCAATGCAGAAACAAGAGATACTCCTCCAGATATATTTTGAGCTCATTTTCATTTATTTGTCAAATCAAGAAGTCAATTTAAATTGCTCTTTGAGAACTCAGAAAATATAGTATAGCTTAAATTTCTATATATAGTCTACATTATTGTTGTTGGTAGAACCAGAGATAATTGATTACAATACTTATATACATTTACCAGCAGCAAATGATCCTAGTATAAAATCTCACTTGCATTAAAGAAAATGGAATCTCTGTTAGGTTAATGCATGCAACAAAATGATTTTATTATTCTTGGCAAAGATGGTAGAATTGGCAGCAAGAACGCCATGGTAGTTATAAGTGCCATTTTATATGAGATCCAGCTTAAAATATTTTCAGTTGATAAACCTGTGGCAAATGTGACAATGGCAAGTCATTGACAGCTGATAGAAATCTAATCTCTAGCTTCTTTTTAATTCTCACACAAATTCTAGCTTCTGGAACATTCTGTCTCTTCATTTATAAGAAACACTACCTGTCCAAATCAAAGGACAATGGTATGTAATGAAATCCTATAGTTGTTTGTAATTCAACTTTTTGAACTTGGGCCTTCTAAATATATTGTTCCAATAAATTTGGAAGATGACATGTTTTTTTAATGAGGAACAAGATTGTAAATTGTGTAAACGCAGCCATAAACTCATTTAATTTTTCTTTGTCACTGTTAGCACTGTGAATATCCTACTCTTTCTTCACTTAGGGCATAGACTTTTGTGTACTCCAGATTTTCAAAACTTACCACAGCCCACATGAACATCTCAAGCTATTAGCTTCTCCTTGCCTGTTCATGAACTTCTAGGCATACTGAGGAAGTAGCTCCAACTCTGGAAATCATATGCATTTCTGAACCTGGAAATTATAAATGCTTATAAATTCTAGAATACTCAATCACCCATTATTCTAGATAGTTGTAGGTTCCCTCCTCAGCATCACTCAAAATGCCTCCATTTCAATTTCCCTTTCAGTTTAGAACCTTCTCCATTTACTTTCCTTCAATTTTCTTGAAATGCTAAAATATGTGGCTTGATAACCTGATTGCTGAAGCTTGGTACTGCTAAATCTTCATATTCCCACTCAGAAAATATTGCACGCAGCACAGATTATAACTCCTTTATCAAGTTAATAATAAAATCAATGCAAATTCTATGGCAGAGAGAGAAGATAGGAAGGTACTTGCTCATATAATTTCTGTAATACATTTTGCTGTGAAGAATATGCCCAAACATTCATTCATAGCATCACATGCTTTCTCTTATATTCACAAATCATTCCTTCTGTTTTCATTTTTCATATTCATTGAATAGTGAATAGTACAGCAGACAGGAAGAGAGGGGATTTTCTTCTTAAACTGTCAGGGTTTAGAGTTTGATATAAATGGCAGCGAATTGAATATTCATATTCATATTTACAGTAAGGAGGCTGGAGTACTTAGAGGGGTAGGAGACCTGAGGACTCTAGATTTTATTTTATTCAAAACATTAAAAACCCCAAAAGAAAAATATTGAAAAGAGACAGATCAAAGCTAAACAAAAACATTAAGAAAAAAGTGAATGAAAAAAACCAACGAAAAGATAAAACCACATATTATCCCTAGTTGAACCTTGAGAAATCTATTTCAACAATAAAGATTTTCCTGAATCATAAACCCTAGCATAAACCACGTTAACTAGATATGTTGCAAATAAGAAAGTTCAACAATATCCAGAGGGTAAGAAGAACTGAGTGGAAGATCTAATTAACAATAATATCACCAGTTAAATGACAGTCACCTACGCAACTTTAGAAAAACTCACAAAGCCTACTGTTGCACAGTCCTTGCTGTTCTTACTAACAAAAACCAAATGAAATGACCCAGTTGCATGATGAGTAGAAATTAAAACCACTTTGTGTTTAATATGACAATCTGACTTTCTATAGTTATAACAGAATATGAAATGCTCTACACAATATAAATGAGATATCTATACACCCCAAACAATTGTGTTCCAAATGTTAAGCCAATCTAGCCTCCAGACAGTATCCATCAATAATATTTAGTTATGAGTCACTTTTGTTTCTTTTTTTAAAGTGTTAGTGGACTGTCAGCTTACTATGGAAAGCTTTACAATGTCTGAAGTGATATACAGACATTTGCTTGAGCTGCAACACCAAAGCTATTGCAGAAAGCCAAACTAAAAAGGATCTAGAACATTTGTTTGCTCTAAAGCTCACAAGCTCCTTGCCCTGTCAAGCTCCAGGGCAGCTCACTATTTTCTGATTTCTTGAGTCTATGTTCACATCCTTCACTCATATCTCAATGTCACTCCTCAGCTGAGACATCTTAAGGAAGTGTTAAGGTGTTACATATTAGAAGGGATATTTTCCCTATTATCCCATGTCATGTGGGGTAGGACACATGCTGGAAGCCTGCAATTATATCCATTTTGTCAGCAAACCAGTGGCTCCATTTGGTTCTGCCAGTTTTTGTGGGCCATCCCCATTTTTAGTATTTGACTGTCCCCCAGTCCTGTTTTGGCTGCAAAGGAAATTGGAACTCTGACTTCTGCAGCCATTCCACCCCCTTTTTTTTATGGGTCAGTTGACTGCCAACTTACCAAACAAGAAAGGCTGAAGTTCACTAGAATTGACAAGTGTTAAACTTGAATTAACACATTTAGTGGGAAGTATAATTGAAAGAATTCAAAGTGGGCAGTTGAAAATTATCTTCCCAATGCTCCCAGGGAAACCCTGTCTCCTTGTTTTTTTTCTTCCCAGTTATGTTCTTAGAATAATTTACAGTTTCCATGTAGTACTGACAGCTAAACTTTTCTTAAATTCTAGCTCTTCAGTAGCACTCTGGGTGGATCTTGACTGCACATATCTGAATAACCTCTGGATGATAACCAATAGATGCTATCCCCTCCAACTCTTTTCTCCCATCTAGTGGTTGATATGTTAAACGGTTTCAAGAACATTTGTGTTTTAAGAGTGCCAACCAAGATTCCTATGGACATTCTCAGTCATCTAGCTCATGGCTGTCAGCTGAAGAAGCTTCCTGGGTGAGAAGGAAAAAAAAAACAAAGTCCAGTTGCCTTTTGAAAAAGCACTTGTGGCTCACATTTTAAGAATTAACAAACAAACTTTAATTGGTCAATGATAAATAAAAAGGGGAAAATGCAATGCATGGAGTGTGCACAGCTTTCTGCATGCCAGTTAGAGGAGGTTTTTCATGGACTGGATGAAGAAAAGTCTAAAATGTCAACCAATCACGAACCTGCCTGTTAAAATTGTATGGACATCAGTGCATCACATCCATTGTAAATGTAGAATAAACAGGTATTATGGATGTTACTGTTGTCTTTGGTGAAGAATGTAACTGAATTAGTATTATTATTATTATTTTCATTTCTTCATGCTTTGGTCCTATGGTTTACTTTGGTTATTTTTATATTCGTCTGTTATTTATTATTAATCTGCTTTTAAATTAATCTGAGTAGAATTGTATGCCACTCAGAATAATCTTGAATTGGAGAGTTTCAAATGAAAGAAGGAAATAAATCAGTTATTTCCTGCCAATTCTAGAATGGAAGAGAAACAAAGATAATCCTGATCTTCAACTTCAATCAATCACAGGGTTGCGTCTTAAGGAAGGAACTCACCATATTTAAGATGGTTTGAAATTCTGCCTCCTGAAAATAAGTGCTACTAAACTTGTAAGCTTTTATAAGGAAATCTGCAAACAGATCTAATTGGCAAATAAGAGAATTAGAAGGTGCTCTGAAATTCCCTTGATCTCCAAAAGAGGATGAAGCTCAGCATAAATCTAAGGAATTGAACAGTATCTATGAAGAGGTATACAGACTATTTATAATGGAGTTCAGAAGATGTTAGGTCAAAAACATTATTGTTGAGGTCAATAGCATTATCACACACCTAAAGTCTTGAAGAGTTTGGTCTTCCTTCGTCAAGAAACACACCACTTTGGTTCTTACTTGATTGCTGTAGGACTGTGTAAATTTTGATAAAGTGCCTATATACTGTAAAATCAGATTGGTTTCTGGACCAGAAATAATGTCAATTCATCACACTAACTAGGAATTCAGAGATTCCTAGTCTAACCTTGCATTAATACCATGTTGGGGAAGGCTAATTTACAATTTTATCTCCTGTTAGGAAGACTTTTTTGAGGTTCTAGTTTTCAAGCTATAGTTCCATGATATTAAACAGTAAGCAATATTTAAGTAGTAATTAATCTAATTGGAGTTATTTGGGGAGTTGCTTTTTGTTTACAAATAAAGTTACAAGGGCCGAAATGCATCTTGTGGAAGCATTTCTATAGTATGTTCCAGAAGAGTTACACGTAAACATTGAAGGAGCCAGGAAGATGTCAATATTTGCTTTATCTACTGTTGACTTCAGGTATTTCTGCAGAATTGCATAAGCCTTTCAAATCTTTTGTGGGTAAGAAGAGGAGGTAATATCTAGTTCTCAAGTGTCATGGACTGTTTAGACAACTGATTCAGAAGCTCCAGCTTCAATTAGAAACCATCAATACAGATCTAAACTAAGCTCTCAAGCCTTGTGTAAATGCCATTTTAAATGAGATGTCAAGGAGACATAAAGCTGAGCCAGTCTTGGATCTAAATAGAATAAAACTGCATTGAAAAAAATCTTTGAAAAAACTATGGTTTGCTCATTTATGTGTAGTTAGCATGCTTATGTGACTTCTCTCTTATCCATCTCTTCTCTCTTCTCTCTTATCCATTGATTACTTAATATGTACTGAAAAAAAGACACTCATCTTTTTACAATTCTTAAGAGGAACTAAAGCTATAAACGTATATGCTAGTTTATATGATTAATTTCCTTTCATCTCCCACTATTAAGTACGTTGACTTAAATCTTAATAATTCATATACCTATGGTACTAGGTCTGCTGTAGCTATATATCCATACGAAAGTGATTTTTTACTAATGCCTTGTTCATTAATAAGGAATGTTGTTTTAGTTGCTCTTTCTTTCTCCTTTTCCATATAATTTTCTGTGTAATGAATTAAGACCATATTGTAGTGTCAGTAAAAATTAGCAAGGTGCTGATTCTCAAAGACCTACCTGATCAACTGTGACAAAAAAGCAAAAGTAAAAAGTAAAAACAATGAAAGATCCTTAATGACAGGCCATGGCACACCAACATCCTCTGTTTACCTAAATTAAGCTCATATGCATACAACTAGTCACTTACACGAAACCACACATGCTCGTACTACATGTTTATAAAGTTATATATGCCAAATAATAATCTATATCTACTTAGAACTCTATTCATGCTGTTTTTGTTTTTCAGCTAGTCTGTGTGATAAAGTGAATGGGCTTGAATTATGGGAAGTTTGCATAAATATGGAGTTGAAAGTTAGATGTTGAATGCAATAAGAATGGTATGTGATGCAAATAAAACTTGGGTGAGAATAGAGACAATGCTCAATGAACAGTTCAACAATGAATAGGGAATAGCAATAGCACTTAGACTTATACACTGTTTCACAGTGCTTTACAGCCCTCTGTCTAAGCGGTTTACAGAGTCAGCCTATTGCCCCCAAGAATCTGGGTCCTCCTTTTACCAACCTCGGAAGGATGGAAGGCTAAGTCAATCTTGAGCCTGGTGAGATTCGAACTGCCAAATTGCAGGCAACAGCTGACAGTCAGCAGAAGTAGCCTGCAGTACTGCATTCTAACTACTGCGCCACCTTGGCTCTTTGTAAGACAAGAATATGTGATGTTTCCTTTGTTTTTCCATGTATTCATGAATAAATACATAAGAAACCCTTGAGGTGACATTAGTGTTGCTTCAGAATGTAAATATGTGTGTACTTTTGCATGCAAGTACTGCTGTTTCATTGGCCAAGAACTCAAATAATTTGCAGTGAATAATGCAAAACAAATACTGTGAATTGATTAATGGTATCAATGTAAACTGGATAGCAATATTTCCTATTCTTTTTGTTATTTCATTATCTTTAACTTCTTTAGTATTTCTTCATACTCCTTTTCTGAGCTTTGCATTTCATCTAGTTAGGAAGGGAATTATGTAATGGATATGTATATGAATTATCTGTATGAAACTGAGTTATCGATTCTTCAAAAAAGCTTAATAAAGTGATGCCATTAAAAAAATTGCCTACTGAATTCCTGCACAAAATTATCCAGAAACAATATGTAATATATTTTACACCAAGAAAGGGATAATTTCTTCAACTCAATTTACTTACAGTAATTAATAGATTCTCTTAAGAATAAGATTTTCTTTTATGCTTAAATTAATCAATTCTTTAGAAAAGCTACTTTTATCTGGATGAATACAATTAAATAAATTGAATGAAACAGAGCTCACAAAATTAAGATTCAGCAAGGGGAAGGAACTGCTTACCCTTCTTATTAGACTCTTTTTGAGGAGATTTCAAAAGAGCAGAGGTTTATAACCCAATTAAACAACCTGAGGAGATAATCTAAAACATGTTCACTTCAGAATAATAGAATAATCAAGCAAAACAATGCTGAATGTGCCTTGGTCTGCTCTGACATTTCAAGCAGTCTAAAACTAAGAAAGAGAAACAGCATTTCACCTGTTGAACTAATTAATGTAGTTAATATAAAAGTTAGCATCTAGCTAACTTATAACTTATTTGGGTGAGATCTTAAAAAATCTGTATGAATGAAACTGTACTGATAAACCTACAGGCTGTAGAGTAGAGAGGGAAGTCAAAGCAAACATTCCAAAAACAAAGAATGGCAAATGATATTCAACCTGTTGAAGATGTCATAGGTCCATCCATGTAATATCAGGAGATGAGTTTGAATTAAAAGTAGCGGTTATCCATTTAAAAGCATGGCAGAATAATCTTCATAGAAGACATAGAATCTTCAGTCTTGGTTTGCTCAATCCCTTGAACTCTTTTCAACTATACATTTTCCTGATTTCAAGAATATTAGCCTTAGTACCCTGTTTCCCTGAAAATAAGACATTCCCGGATAATAAGCCCAATCAGGCTTTTGAGTCCATGCACTAAAATAAGCCCTCCCCGAAACACAGCAGCAGCCATGAGGTGATCACACTCGCTGCCTCCTGAACCTCAAAAATAATAAGCCCTTCCCAAAAATAAGGCCAAGTGCTTATTTTGGTGGTCAAAAGAAAATAAGACCCTGTCTTATTTTCGGGGAAACATGGTAGACTGTGGTAATCAGGCAGAAAAAACATCATATTAAAGTATCTTTTCCAGAGCTGAGATCTCTCTCCCCTTTTCAGAGGAAATCTTTTAATATTCCATGTGTCTATTGGTAAGCCATTGCAGGTGCTACAAGACTGTATAGTGAATGGGGATATGAAGACAGATTTTAAAAAAAATATTTCTTTCTTTGAATTCTTCATACTATTACTATTCCATCACAACTATCTTTGTGGCTGTCCTCCATTTTAGAAAGAGCTATGCAATTTGAAGACTTTATCTGAAGCACATTTTGACTTGCCAAAGTATTTAAAGGTTTTTAAATGTATTCATCAGATGCTTGAAAACAGACTACAGTCATGAGGTTTTGTACATGGGAGAGGGAGAGGTGCTTACCATCCTTGGAGTCGAGACTAACACAAGATATTTTTCTGCCTGAAGTGAAGATCAAAATGAATACATACATTTCACATACGGAGAAGTTATGTTTGCTTATGCAACACTGTGACCACAACCACATGTGAAATCAACAGGATTGGTGAGAAGATTCAGGAAGCATCCAATACTTTGTCCTCCAAGACCTCATTGCTATCTTCTCACGTTTGCTGCTTAGGCAGCCAACTCACTCTTCATAATGGAAAAGCCTGTCCTGTTTGACCGTTGTAATACCTGCCTCATAAATGAATATATATTGCAAATGCCATTTAGCTTCTTAACCAAAGGAACAGCCACTTTTCTGTTTGCCTTTTACAACCATTCATATACTCCAAACACAATTTCAATACAATGCACTGATATGACAATCTCCTATTTGTTCTTTATTTTAAAAGACCTTTTAAAGCATAGTAAGTCTGTCTAGAGAAGCTGTTTAAAAACTTTTAACGTGACAATTTATTTATTCTGAGTTGATTGCAGGGTAGAAAACAGCTTGTGTCTAATTTACTTAGCAAAATATTGTGTTTCTCAAAGGGAAAATGTAGAAAATAACTGGGTGTTGCACAAAGTTTATTGTACTACTTAGTTTTTTTACAAACATTTGCCTATCAAATAATTCACAATACTTGAAAAACTAAAATTCAAAGTTTACTATCAATCATCTAATTACATCCAAGTAACATATTAACATAGGTAACTAGTCATTAAGATGTTAATTACTCTATTCATTTATCTTGGTAAAAGTTCTATTGAACTCAATAATGCTTATTTCTATATAAACACATCTTGGATTTCACTATAAAAAGCATGAGTCTACTTCCTATATTCATGTAAATATGATCTATATCCTCCCAGCTAAAACTACATATTTTCATGATCTTTCTTTATATCTTGGGTATTAATTTAAAATCTAATATATGTTAATGTATGAACAATGCTTGTTTTGAGCTGAAATTATCAATAGCAGAACCAAAACATGAAATTTTGTTCCTACAGGTTTCTGTTTTATGTGATAAGGGAGGAGACAGCAATTGTCTAGCTGATCTTGAACTCAACTGGGGTTTCACCAAATTGATCTCAGTTCCTTTCCATTCTATACTATTATAACAATGGGCTCAATCAAACAATATTTCCCCCCTCATGTCTATAGTTTATTTATGGCCTCAGATTTATGACCATAATCCCAAATGGCCCACTCTTTCTACTCTTTTTGTAAGCTGGTTCCACATATCCATTCAGAGATAGAAGGCAATTTAAAGACATATTTTGTATTGTATCATATATCCAATGTTCATATAAAAATATGTACTATTGTTTTTCAACCATTTATATGAGTTTTACTTTAAAAACACTGAAAAGTATTATGCACTAAAATCAACCCTCTTCCTAATTTTGTCATGAATTCAAATTGAATTCATAAAATTCATTTGTATACTTTATGAATTCATGAATTCATAAAATATACAAATTAAAGAAGAGCAATCATAAATACAGTTTTTAATGGTGTTTTTTTTAAAAAAAACCTCATACATTCATACAGAAATGGGTGGAATAAACCTTAAAGTAGCACAATGCTTTTAAATAGACCATAATTTACTAAAGAAAAGGGAGGGGAAAGATTCTGAAGTATATTTGTTCCAAAGAAATTTTGTTTATGTCACTCTCTCCACTGCATTGCAACAAACAAAAGTAAAAATCTAGACTTTTTGTGAAAGCTACCTTTACATTCTGAACAGAATGGTTCAAGGGATAAAAATTAGAAGTAAAGAAAAATACTAAAATAATTTTATTGGATTGCATTGTCTTGGTAGTGTCTAAAATGCATTATTGTTGTTTATCTATATTCTACTTTATTCTGTCACATTAGTGATTGGGCAAAATGACAAACTGGAGCTTTGAAAGAAATTGCCACAAACTGATATTCTCCTAAATAAGTATTTCTTAAACTCTTTGCTCTTAGGACGTCTTCCCATTAAAAAAAAAAGTATGGAGGACCTTTTGTTTGTATCTGTATTATAATTTTGTTTAAATAATATTATAGTTATCAATATTCACCATAATAAAATTACAATTGATAGATTTGTACAATATTTATAGAATCATGTAAAATAATATTTTTATAGAATCAAATAAAATAATATTTTTATAGAATCATGTAAAACAGTGATATTAAGAACAATTTAAACATACAAG
Source organism: Pseudoxenodon macrops (assembly GCA_032467955.1). NCBI lineage: Eukaryota > Metazoa > Chordata > Lepidosauria > Squamata > Pseudoxenodontidae > Pseudoxenodon > Pseudoxenodon macrops. Next base: position 132,227 of record JANHFT010002870.1, on the reverse strand, counting down.
AATAATGATAGGAGAGATGTTGTTTTATATTTTTGCAAAAATATTCAATATCTGGCATATATAGGTTGATTTTGTGGACCATTTTGTTTTGTCCTAAACAAAAACATGGAAATAAATTCTAGGAAAAAGTCATAATTCTACTTAATAAGTAATAATCAAATACAAGAGCTGATTATTTGTAAAGAAAAAAGAAAAAGAAGTATGAGGTTACTCTATTCTTTGATTTTACCTCAACAGTTCAGAGGAGATGCTGACAGAAGATTACACATGTACTCAAAGTCTCACTTTTGTAGATACAATATAATAGGTTATGGTTATTGTTCTTGTTGTTCAGTTTTTTTGAGTTTTGAAGTTGTTCTTTACCTCTTCCCAAAATTTTAGAAGTTGTTTGCTTTTGTATTCTTCCCAGGGCTGAGAAACATCAGTCCAAATTCACCTAGCTGATCTCATGTCTAAGGTAGGACTAGAAGTCATTGTCTCCTACACCAAACTGCTCTTTTAGACTGTTTTAGACCAGAGCAATTTGAACAAGATTTCTAGGAGGTGATTTTATGTATTACCGTAATTAATGACAGCTCAGTTTTCATTCCAGAAAGTGCTAAGATACCACTGAAAGCACTTCAATTCTCTTTCTGTAGCTTGCTTATAAAAATAGTAAAATAAAATGCAATTTTGAATCAGCATGGCATGAATCAAGGGAAGACTTAGTTCAATTGTCAATTTAATGTCCCCAAGTTAAAAAAAAAACCCAAAAGATTCTTGTACTTGTTACAGAAGAAACTATATAAAACTTGCAAATGTTTTCATTGCCTACTGTAAATAATGAATACCTATAGCTTTCACCAAAGGTAACAATGGCCTTACAATAATCTCAATATCCGTAACCATTTGCCATAATCTAGAAACAATCTTTCCACACTTCTGCTGCTTCCCAATTTTGGTAAGCATGTGGAAGACGTTTCCTTTGCCTTTCCTTTGTTTTGGGAAGACAACAGCGCCACAACAGCTTATATATGTATCACTGTGACTTTACACTTAAGTGACTTAATTCATGAAAATTTTATAGCATGATCTGTGCATGTTTTGTTTATATGCTTCGGACCAAACAGTTCTTAAAATATTTGTTATACCAAGCGAGCAAAGTTGCAAATTTTCATAATTACTGAAATAACAATAATAATTTTTTAGATTTGTACTGGACTCCCAGTGACTTTTGGATTATTAAAAACCATTAGTATTAAGAAAATAACACAAAAACAAAAGGGAAAAGATGGCAGAGACAACAAACTTAGATGGAAACAAAGAAAAAGAAAAAAAGCATCATCCTTGCCTAAGGCCTAGCCAAAAGCCATGTCTCTGGGGCCCTTTGAAATACCAATAGGCCAGGGGGCATTCAAACCTTGGGGAAAACTTCATTCCAGAAATCAAGTACATTGTGTAGAAGGTGCACTTCCTAATAGATGATATTGCTTAATCAAAGGAACCTGGAGCATAGCAACCCTATAAAATCAAAGTGGTCAGTACCCAAGAGAACTAGACAAATTGCAGAAACTGTGGGACAGAAACTGTAAATTAAGAATGTCAATGGCCTATAAGGAAAATCTATACAACATGTTTTATAGATGGCATTTACCACCAGCGAGGCTAGCAATGATGTTTGAAAACGTATCAGTTATATGTTGAAAGTGTAATCAGATACCAGGTTCATATTATCATATGTGGTAGACATGCCCAAAGGCAAAAAATATTGGATTAAAATACATACTTGGTTAGAAAAAAAATGATAAAACTGCACATAGATTTGAAACCAGAAATATTTCTGCTGTGGATACTACCAGAACAGTATAATAAAGGGAATACATATTTAATTTTGCATGTAGTAACAGCAGCAAGAATAGCGTTTGCACAACAATGGAAAAATGAAGATGTCCCAACAGATGAAAAAAAAAAAGAATGTGCTGAAATGGATAGATTGACACTTAAAAGAAAAGAAAGAAACAGAATACTTTTTATCAATGGTTAACTAACAAAAAAAGGGGTTAGAATTTAAAAAGAATTGAAAGAGATAACAAAAAATGGTACTGAAAATACTGTAAGATAGATAAACTAATTGTTTTATTATTTTATGATTAATATTGATATATTTATTAAGATTACCAGTATGTTTATGGTTATTGTTGTACTCTTACACAAAATTACCGTATTTTTCTAAGATGGACCTTTTCTCCCCCTAATTGGGGCTGATAATTTGGGTGCGTCTTATACTCCAAATGTAGCTTTTTTTTCAGACCTAATGAGGTGAGTGAAGAGTGAAGCAATCTTTCAGGCTTTCATTGCTACTCCCTCTGAAGAAGCTTTTTTCAGCCCTAAGTCTTTGCAGGGTTTTTCATTGCTATTCCTTCCGAAGAACCTTTTTTCCCCCAGGTGCTAATGATTATCTGGTCTTTGCATGTTTTGTTGATTGGTTCTCTCTATCAGTTGTGCTTTAGAACCTTTTTTTTCCAGACCTAACCAGGTGCTAATAATCTTCCTGGCTTTGCATGCTTTGTTGATTGGTTCTCTCTATCAACTGTGCTTTAGAAGCTTTTTTCCCCAGTCCTAACCAGGGGATAAAATAATGTGCTGAAGCTGACCAGACTAAGAACGCCAGCCAGATGAATACCTGGTAGGCAGATTTCCCCCCATTTTCCTCCCCAAAAACTCAGGTGCGTCTTATACTCAGGTACATCTTATACTCCGAAAAATACGGTATTTCAAATTTGGCAAATTTCAAGTTTGTAGGATTTTGTGATGATGCATGAGTGGTATATAATGTTTCTTATCACTATTATGGCTCTTCTTCCTAAAACAATGGATTTAATACAATTGTTTGATTTCCAACATATTGTGTTGGTGAGATGAGTGGCTATATAAAGTGATATAGTAAATAAGGAAGTCAAGAAAGCTTTTCACCATTTATGGTGGAATGAAGGTCTAGAGATAGTTGGTGCTGATATTGGCACTGACTTCCTGGCACCTGTATTCAAAGGCACAAGGCAGTATTTTAACCTGAAGACAATATTTGCTGAGTTACACTTTATGTGCATTTTATATATACTAAGTCAGATTTTATGTGATAATTCTATTAAATCTATTGTAACCTACTGAAATTTGAAGCATTCAACCAGCATACAAAAATCATGGGGGCTATATCTTGGAATAATGCTACCTAAACAATTGATTTTCTGTATCTTTTTTCTGACAAATAGGTTAGGGCAAAATTAAAGGATAAATTGGTTTTGTGCTAATTACTAATTGCATTAAGAGGGAAAGTGTATTTTTCCCCACCTCCATTTCTGCATAAATACCAGCCACTTAATCTTCAGCTGGTCTTCCGATTGCCATAATTAATTCACAAAATAGTGATGGCTTTGCAGCAAAGTACTCTGATTTTGATTTATTAATGTAAATATGAAATAGAAGCTCTTTACTATGGAGGTAACTTAATTATTCTTATGACTCACCCTGCTACAATGTACAGTAAGCTGATTGTTAAAAATTATTCTGAAAACAAATGATCAAAAGTTCTTTAAATTTTCCTTTCTAGTTTTTGATTTAAGTGACTTTATTGTCAAGGGCACCTTCATGTCCTGATATATACATTCTCAATATTGTTGAAATGTAACGATTGATAATGCCTACTACATAGTTATAGGAATCAAATCATGAAAATGATGTAACCTCTAGAGAAAGCAACATAAAGGTCAGAAGATTCATGCAAAAAGGTCAGAATTTAGTTTCTAAAAAGAAAGGTTACAAAACTCAATTTCACCTATTAATCACTTTCATACTAATTTTTTTCCTAAATCCAAAATAGGCTGTATCCTGTATGTGACAGGAATTGTGAGCAAATTCATGTTACTTAAAAAACATGTAATGAAAGTAGACTAGGAAGCATGCCCTGATAAACCTGAACTCAAATTCAACCTTGCAGAAAATTGTTTTAGTAATTTCAAGTATCACCATCATCATTACAAAAATGCACACCGGTCATCAACTCAATAATTATATAAAATGAGCAATATACAGAGCATGGGTGACTTATAACTCCCTAGCCACTTTTCTGTGACCCCTTAGGACGCTCAGGATTGCCTATCTGAAAATATCTGAAAAAGTAGGAATAATTTCCCACAGTTTACAAGGATAAATGAAATATACCAAACTGTCAGATAAACTTAGTAGATCTAAGTACCATAAAAACTTTTAGACATTTCTTAACTTTCCAAACTCACTGGAAAAGTCAATCCTGCCCACTTTCTCATTGCCTTGTTTCCTAAAAGTTCTGGCTGGTGACAATTATAATAAAAAGGAGTATCTAGTCCATTGCAACCAGCCTGCCTTACATAGAAGACCTGTATATTACGTGGGTCAGAAGAAGGTTTGAGAAGATATCTGCAGACTTCTCACATCCTGGACATAAACTGTTTGAATTCCTCCCCTCCCCTCAGGATGGTGCTATGGGGCAGGGGTGCCCAAACCCCATGCTGTGGCCCACTACCAGGCCATAGCCTATTCAGAACCAGGCCATACGAGTGGCAGCACACACACACATGCATGCAGTTTAACCTCCGCATGTGTGCAATTGTGTCCTCTTCGCTGATGATGTAAAACTATTCAACACCACCAACAATACTGCTGTCCTTCAAAAAGACCTTGCCTATGTGTCAGAATGGTCACACAAGTGGCAACTTCAAATCTCAACCAACAAATGCTCTGTCTTACGTATTGGCAAAAATAATAAGAACATAAAATACAAGCTGGATGAACACGGCCTTGTAGATGACCCTCACTCTGTCAAAGACCTTGGAGTACTCATCTCTAATGATCTAAGTGTCAGAGCCCACTGTAACAACATTGCCAAAAAGGCATTAAGAGTTGTTAACCTAATCTTGCGTAGCTTCTTCTCTGGTAATATT
>JANHFT010002870.1:117004-127172 GCA_032467955.1 Pseudoxenodon macrops | reverse complement strand
CCCCCCCTATTTTCCTCCCCAAAAACTCAGGTGCGTCTTATACTCAGGTGTGTCTTATACTCTGAAAAATACGGTAATTATGCCCAAACAACACGCTGTTCCGATAGACATGGAATGTTTTATGTTTTTAAAGAAAAAATGTACCAATAAAACATATATTTAAAAAAAAGATCAAAATGGTCAAGTGGATATTATAAGAGACAGGCAGTCCCTCAAGGAACTGGGCCCTCTGCTATGTAGGACTGAATAGGTAGCTATCAGCACCTTGAATTATTACTGTAGGAATGAGGGGCCATTTGTCAGCACAATCTAAGAAATAAATAGAAGGATTCAGATTTTTTTTTTAATGAAAGCCAGAACCCATTTATTGTTATCTCCAACATTTAATATTAACAATTGGCATTCCTGTGTGGTAAATAAGTATTTCTATTGCAATGTCTCAATATTTCATTTTGTAAACATTTTGTAAACTTTTAAAAACATTATTGACTGTCAAGCTCAGTCTTTCTGGAAAACTAATATGGCTTTTTGAATTGAAGTCAAATACTTAGCTGTATAATGAATATTAATGTGCAATATTGCAAATATTGCAAACTTGCTTTATTCAAGATGGGATATTAATTCCAAAATTATTTCAGTTACAAAAGAGTAGTCAATTGCTAATTAAAACAGTAGCAAATTTTATACAATAGTTAGGATCCTTTTTCTCTATTTCTATGATAATTATTTAGATTTATTAATTCTATTGTGAAGTATCTAATGATGAGCTATGATAAATATGCTCATTCCCTCAATGAAATCTTTGTTGAAAATTTGCATGCATCCCATTTGTTACCATAAAGATCTTAATCACACTAGGGAATTTAGTTTTCTTTCCAAGAAATATGTAATCAAATCTGACAGATAATTTCTTTTCTAGCACCTATTAATGCTCAATACACATCTTTTCACTATTAGCTGGTAGAGAGAGGCTTATATAATAAGCTAGCTGAAACTAAGTCAAAAATACATTCAATAAATTTCCAGGGGGAGGGTAGGAAATGCATTTTTAAAAGGCCCCCATGGACTAAAATAAAATCTATAATAATTCGAGCTAAATAAATTTATCTCTTGTAGCTTCAGTGATTGTGTTAATTCTAATTTTATTATTTAGTCTCACTGAAGAATACATATTGATATCCAAAACAATTCCATTAAAATCTAAATGCCATTTTTGGGTCAAAACAGACTTTTGATTGTCTTCACTGTGCTTAGTGGCTTTAATATTTTTAAAAAAATATAAAATATTTTTTATATAAAATATAAAATAAAATAAAAGTATCATGAAAAACACAAATTATATAGTTTATACAGTCCCAGATACTATCTGCATCTATTTACCAATCACCAAGTCATCAGAATACACTGCCCTATGCATCTGTTGCAGTAAAGTGGTACCCACAAAAATGTGATAGACATTTAAGACGTCACAAGATGCTTTCCTATTTTCATTTTGTTGTGGGGTTTTTTTGCACCAGTAGTCAGTCTGAGCCCAGGGGATCAGTTTATTGCTTTTAGTAATGTTTGATTTTGTTCTGGCATTTTAATATAATTTTTTTGATTGGCTGCAGTGACATTTTTTTGAATAATGATAAATGCTCGCATTACATCCACAAATTAAAATATGTACATATAGATGCTAATTCATGTCTTTCCAGTTGACAAAATTTTCCATTCACTTATGAATACCCTTGGATTTTCCATATTTCAGGTACAAAAATGGAAATCTGAGGTGAAAAACCTCTTTTTTTTTTAAAGCAACAGTATACTTTCTTATTTGCCTATCTGGAATGGAAAATATTCAGTTGTAAAAACAAAAATAATTTTATTTACTAGTATGTATATCTGTATGTAAGTACACACACACACACACACACAGAGTAATAGAGTTGGAAGGGTCCTTGTAGGTCATCTAGTCCAATCCCCTTCCCAAGCCAAGCAGGACACCCTACACCGGGTGTCAGCAACCTGCAGCTCCGGAGCCACATGCAGCTCTTTGGGCCCACTGCTGTGGCTCCCTGTTGGGTGATCCTACTACTGGCTGGCCCTGCCCCTTGTCCTCCTCTTCCAGTCATTCCTCGCCGGGCCTAAGAAGGTAAGGGCGATGGCGGGGGAGAAGTGGCTGGAGTAGAGACAGAGAGATACAGAGAGATGGAGAGAGAGAGGGGTGGGGGAGAGGGATGGAGGGAGAGATGTCAAAAGGGTTTTTGTGCTTCCCGGTGTTTTTTAACAACCAGTTCTCTGCCCTAATGACCGGTTGAGTAGGCATGGCTAGGGGGGTCATGTGACTGGTGGAAGTGAGTGACGTCGAGTTGGCCACACCCAGCCAGGTTTTGTGGCTCCCGGTGTTTTCTTTTATGTGGGAAACAGGTTCAAATAGCTCTTTGAGTGTTTAAGGTTGCAGACCCCTGCCCTACAGCATTTCTGACAGATGACAGGCCAGTCTCTTCTTGAAAGCTTCCAGTGATGACACTCACACAATTTTGAAGGCAAGCTGTTCCATTGGTTGATTGCTATTATTGTCAGAAAAATTCTCGTTATTTCCAGGTTGAATCTCTCCTTGTTCAGTTTCCAGCCATTATTACTTGTCTGGCCTTCTGGTGCTTTGGAACACACACACACACACACACACACACACACACACACACACACACACACACACACACGAAGAGTGATCATGGTAGCAAGGTTGAGAGAAATTGTTTTTGACTCTCATATAGTGAAGCCATTGTAGTTCAAGAAAATCAGATACCTAAGGAACAGAACTATGCCACACAGTAATTAGCCCCCCCTCCCATTTTGATTCAATTTTGAGTCATTCAGAGTAGACAATGTCTCCTTATGTTGATTGTTAAACATAAGTATGGAAATGAGGTTAGTTTTCTAATTGAGATCAAGTCTCCGTATCCTTCAAAATATTGATTTTCTCCCATTGCAGATCATTCTGAATGTATTTTTAAAAATACTTCCTTTCCCCTGAGGGGCTCAACTTTTAAGCCTTCAGCAGCCCACCAACATTTTTTTTTAAAGTAATAAAGTCTTTGCTGTTTCTGCTTTAAAAAGAGCTACTGCATACCTCCAAATCAGCTCCACTTGATCACAGTGGCAGATATTTTTTTGTGGATCGTGACGAAATTTAATGTATTCACGTGGCCCTTTCTTTCCCTCTACAAATTGTTCAGAAAATGACTATTAAAACTCCCCATTTTTATTAGCTTTCCTCTCTCTGCTCGTGCCATTCATGATGCTTTTAGAGGGCTTCAACTCCAATTATGGATTTTTTAAACGGACTCTGAAATAGACTGTTAAAAACAACCTCAAAGCCTTCAGCTGGACTGTAGCTGGGAGATAAATTTTAACAGAAAGCAAAAGAATGAGAAAAAAGCTAAGAGAAAATAAATAGATCTTTTTTTCTCATTTGTATCTCTACCGACCTGGGGGTTTCATCTCTGGCCTAGTTCCCAGGTCTTCCTACTTCTACCTGGGCTGTAGCTGCCAGATGAATTTGAGCAGGAAGGATGAAAGCAAAGCGAAGCAAAATGAAATGGCCTTCGTAGGCCTTTTTTTTTTTTTAATACTCCTGATGTTTATTTGTCAGGTCCCCTCAGGCTGCCATAAGCATAAAGGTCAAGAGACGGGTTTAGTCTGTAATTTTGGGAAATGATTTGCCAAGTGAACAGCAGCACAACAGACGAAAGGATCTCTGCAATTCACAGAGGACCTGTTAAGAAGGAGATAAAAATGCCCTGTGTTGACTGCCTACAGCCAAGCAACTTCCCACAAAGGCTTTCTCATTGTTTAATTAATTTAGACAATTAATTTAGTGAGTCCCATTAAAAGTTAAAAGCCCTGCTTATAAAATATACATTTAGGCTAAGTATTTAAGTAAAAAAAATAAACAAAGACTGATCAGTACAAAAATATTGATCAGCCTCAAATCAAAGCTGAAATCCAATGACTTCTTATGCTGGTCTCTACCTCTTCCTCCCTCCCTCCCTCCCTTCTCTCTCTCTCACACACACACAAAGAGAGCTTTCACATTAGTAGCAATCCATCACTACTTCTGCCTTTTCACCTAATTAATTATCAAGCAAATAATTTGCTACACTTGTCATAATCCTGTTACTTAACATTGTCATGAATCAGTCAATATTGCATAACTCTCTGGACACCCTTTCAATCAGCAATCCTAAAGAAAATCCTTAAATATATTATTAGTGCCTAATTTTATATTTTTTTAAATGCTGGGTTGTTATTTCTCTCTGTCCTGTGAAAATGTTTTGATGCTAGAGCTATGTAACTTCACAATGCAGTCTTGTTAAACTATTATCCTGGGAAGTATTTTTCTTTTCTCATAATCATGTATCTACCTCAGTGGGGAAAAAATACAATATTGCCCAACTTATTTGGTTTAGTTTTTCTATCTATAAATCAATCCTCATAAGTGGTGGTATTCAATTTTTCCCCCTACCGGTTATGAAGGAGTGGCTTGGTGGGGGTCATGTGAATGAGTTTGCATGGCCAACTTGACGTCACTCATGGCAAGGTGGATCGGCACTCCGCCAACAAGCCATGCTACCAAGCCACGCCCACAGAATCAACAGAACAGTTCAGTCAAGTCTTCTAGCATTCAACCTAGCTGCTTCTCACCTCCTTCTCATGTTTGCTCTATGTTTATGAGCCCAAGAAGGAGGAGAGAAGCAGCCACGTTGAATGTTGCGGCAGAGAGAATCCAAACTTTTCTCCCTCCATTCACAGTGGAGCTGTTCAGAAGGCAGCAACTGAAGTCTGTCCCTTTATGGTCATTCCCCCAGCCCCCTCCCTCCTGGGAGTCAAAGTAACTTAAAGGGACAAACTGCTGTGGCTGCCTTCTGAACAGCTCCACTGTGAATGGAGGGAGAAAAGTTCAGATTCTCTCTACCGCAGCATTTAACTTGGTTGCTTCTCTTCTCCTTCTCATGCTTGCTCTGTGCGTATGAGCCCAAGAAGGAGGAGAGAAGTAGCCACGGTAGAGGCTTGATGCTGCAGCAGACAGAAGCCGAACTTTTCTCTCTCCATTCATAGCGGAGGTGCTGAGAAGGCAGCTGAAAATGACAGCCGGCGGCTGGAGGCTTCTTGGTGCAAAAGGCGGTCGAGCCTCGCTATGTTCCCCACCAAGGCGTGAAGGTAGGTGAGCAAGGTGGAGGGTGAGCAGGTGAGTGGCTGGCTATGACAAGACCAGAGCCAGGGAATGGCACATTCCCTGATGCGGCTGAGGTAAGCAGTGAGCAGGCAGTGGCTCTGGGGCAATGCTGGAGCAAAGTAATGGCGGCTGAGGTGGGCAATGAGCAGGTGCAAGTTTGGAGCTGGGGAATGGTGCAGCTGCATTCCCTGACCTGGCCAAGAATGGCGGTGAGTGGGCAGAGAGAGGGCAATGGCTCTGGGGCCTTGTGGAATGGTACTTCCCTGGGGCCCTGCCCCCAACCCAAGGCGAAGGTTGAGCGGGTGGCATGCATTGCTTACTTTTGGTGAGCTGAGCTGAGCGGGTGAGGAGACTAGCGAGGCGATAAGCTGGGCCACGTGGCAAAGGCAACATATATAGGGTGGGGTGACCATGTGATCGGGTGGGTGTGGGTGGGGCAAATCAGAGCTGGTATTTTCTGGTACAGCAAACCAATTGAAATTGCTACTATCAGTTCCCCCGAACCAGTCTGAACCAGTCAAATACTACCACTGATCTTCATCTGTTTCTATAGAACAGGGTTCCTTAACCCCTGGTCCATGGACTGCCATCTGTCTGCAGCATCACAGCAACCAGGTTGCGCAAACTAGCAAAGCCCCATCTGCGGGATGCAGGCAGCACACAAAACCATGCCCCCTCTGGTGAAAAAATATTTCTCCATAGAATCAGTTCCTGGTGCCCAAAAGGTTGGGGGCACTGCTCTAGGATATACATTAACTACATATACATGTGTCCTACATCATTTTTCCCTTTTCCAACTTATAGGTCAGAGGAATGGACCTCAGCTATGGCTAAACAAACAGGAACTACAATGCAGATCTTACTCTTTGATATGCAATCTTTGTCATCACCAAGAGTCTAGATATAGCAAAAGGCTGTGTTTCAGTAAAGCAAGGTGGAATAAATGGCATGTAGATTTTGGAGGTAAAATCCCCAGAGAAGGTAGACCTATCCAGGGATGATCACTGTGTTCTCCATCATCAGGCATTTGAATTGGAAGGGTACCACTGTAAGGTGCACTCCCCCCTCAAAAATAAGTGGGTGGAAATGTATGTGCGCCTTATGGAACGAATATTGCATGGCAATATTGCGTGGCAGTGGGGGGGAAGGGGGTTGGTGTGGCTACAGGCAGCAACAGTGAACGGCCGTCTATTGCCAGTTGGATCAGCCTCCCAGAATACCACTGATCAGCTATTCAATCCCCATTGCCTGGAAGAGCTGATCGGCAGTATTCCGGGAGGCCGATCCAACTTCTGATCGGAGGCAAGCGGTGGTGGTGATAGGTGGTGGTGGTGAAAGGCGGCGGCTGCGATAGATGGCAGTGGCAATAGACAGTGGTGAGCGGTGGCAATAGGCGACAGCGATAGCCAGGGAACACTAGTGAAGGCTCCAGCATTCCCTGGTAGACGCAGCAGACAGAGAGGAGGCAGCAATAGCACCATTTCTGGTCAGCCAGCCCGCTGATTGGTGGGGCTACGGGAGGCCAGGATCCAACTGTCGGTGTTGGGCACAATGGAGTGGAGCCCTGACAAGCCATGTGCTGGGACTGGGAGGCAGAGGCAGATTTTTTGTTTTCTTGTTTTCCCAGCCAAAAGCTAGGTGCGTCTTATGGTTCAGAGCATCTTATGAAGCAAAAAATATAGTATTTTTATTTAGGTGATGCTTGGAGGGAGTTAGAGATATGGAAGAAACATAATCTCTGAGTCTGCTTCAGTGTCTCCAAATACCCAACTTAGAACTTTTAAGATGACCTTCATACTTGCATCACTCCTATGTTCAGGAAGAGCCCATGCACAATTTTCTCAGGAACTACTGCAATAGAGATAAAAACTACACAATCTGTGTTTGCTCTGATTTTCCTGATGGTTAAAATAATCCATGTGGTCAGTCCAACAAACATCTCAAAACGTAACTTACTGCAGTATTTTGCTACATTCAATATTTAATAATCATAGCTGCACAATTTAAGAAACATCTACATATCCAGATGTGCTCTCATGACATTCTAAATAGCTGTGGCTAAAGGTGAAACGCTGGGATATAAAAACAATTACTAATTTCTTTTCAAATGAAGTGCTATCAGTTGCCAAAATTATTATGGCACAGAGAAATACTGGTATAAAGTTCACAACATTTATTAGTGTCCATATCAAAGTGCTTTTCAATTCTAAAAAAATGCATGCTATATTTTATAGGAAAAAAGAAAACAATTGGGGAGCAGAAATCAACAACAAATGCATTGTGTGCATGCAGTTCAATAATGAGCAGAAAAGTTAACTATCCTTCAGGATAATCTAGTTGTGCTCTTAATATTACATTTCTTGAGATGACACTAACTGCTTGCAAAGCTGAAGATGTACAACCAGTTAAAAATAAGGCACTGAATTTTTTAAAAAGTAAAGTACAGCACAGTGGTGAAATTCAATTTTTTTTACTACCGGTTCTGTGGACGTGGCTTGGCGGATGTAGTGTGGAGTGCTGTGGCTTGGCGGGCATGGCAGGGAAAGGATACTGAAAAATCTCCATTCCCACCCCACTCCTGGAGGAAGGATATTGTAAAATCTCCATTCCCAACCCACTCTGGGGCCAGCCAGAGGTGGTATTGACTGGTTCTCTGAACTACTCAAAATTTCTGCTACCGGTTCTCCAGAACCTGCCAGAACCTGATGGATTTCACCCCTGGTACAACAGCTTCTTAAAAGTTGGTATAGCTTTGTAGTTTTCCAAAATCTGTAATGAAACCATGACAGTTCTAACGGGTGGATCATTTTGATTCTATGAAAAATTATATGGAAGAAGTAAAACAAGTTGAATCTGAGGGCAAGGGTTAGCATCACAGCAATGCACCCAGCTTCCTGAACTTCCCATGTGATGTATCATACCAAAAGATAACATACAATCAGGGGTAGGTTCTAACTTATCTCGCCGACGGTTCTCTGCCTCCCATGCTACATGGGCCGCCTTGTGCACGTGCATGTGCAGTAGAAAAAAACCCAAAAAATCTCCACCCCAAAAAAAGGCTGAAAACAAAATGGCAACGCATGCACAGTGCCGGAAATTCGGCTTCTGCGCATACGCAGAAGAAAAAAAATCCGAAATAATCCCCCCCCAAAAAAGATGGCGGTGCCCACGGAGCAACAGAACTGGTTCCGTGACATCACCAGCGGCCTACTACCTACTCAGTAGAACCGGTCCGAACTGGTAGGAACCCACCTCTGCATACAATCTACACATTATTAGAATTTAAGCATCTTTTTTTTAATGAAAGACAGTAAGATGCCAACTGATTGAAAATCTTTCTATTTTACCACTAGTTTTAGGTAGCTAACTTTACCTTACTCACCTAATAAATATACTTATCCTTGGACAAATCCAAAGTTCTGTTAATACACTGATTTCATAAAAAACAAATTACCAAAGCTCATTCTCAAATTATTTCAGGATTATAATTTTATAATTAAACTATAAGGGGCTTTAAATCAAGGCTAAAGTATAAGAGATTTTAAATCAATGTCAGGAAACAGATACTATAAGGACTATTAAAAGTCTAGTTTATTGTTGTAGATTATACTAACAGACTCTTGAAAGCCTGAGAGAGTTTCTCTCTTTCCCTTTTATGTCACAGAAAACTAAGGTGGTATAATCTTGATTTTCTTTCCAAACCCTCCTCTTTGTCAGGGCCAAATTGGTATTTACATAACCACCCACACAATCCTTCTTCAAGGTTATCTCTCTATTTCTTTACATCTGTACATGATGACGGATTCAAATACAGCATATACCAAGGCTTAAATTCCCTATTATTTCAGGAGGAACTATGCCCTCTACATTTCCTTTCTACTCTTCAAATCTCAATAACGTATGTTCACTACCAATATTATATAAAATAGTTTCACAAGGTTATATTACTTACTTTGCTATTGGGCATATTAAAGCACTGTTTAAATTATGCATGTCCTGTTCCTAAGCATTCATAATCCCTAGATTCTCTACTAATTTTCTTCTTCATAAGCAGCTGAAGTTTCTGCCTGAGTTACTATAAATTGTTTATGCCACCTATAAAGTAACATGAGATTTGAAGACCAAAAAAAAAAAGATTTATATTTCTGGAAGAAATAATGATAATGTTGTTTTATATATCCGTAGGACCATAATGCATGATTGCTTGTACTCTACAACAGTCATACATTTACATTTGATCTCTGCGAATAATAATGTGTACATACAGTTCTTTTTTAGAGAATGATTCGTTTAGTGGCCATTTGCAGTTATGACAGCGATGAAAAAGTAACTTGTAACCCGTCATTGCATTTACAACCTTTGCAGGCTTGTAAAGCAAAAGAAAGAAGTAAGATCAAAAGCACAGTTGCAGTTTTACTTAGTTATCTCTTTGCTTAACAATCAATTGTCAGTCCCAATTGTAATCTCAAAATGAGGACTGCTTGTATACTTCTACCCTTGTGATTGGGAGTGTGACAAAAAGCAGTAGCAGTTCAGAGGTGGGTTTCAGCAGGTTCTGACCAATTCTGGAGAACTGGTAGCAGAAATTTTCAGTAGTTTGGAGAACTGGTCAATACCACCTCTCACTGGCCCTGCCCCCATCTATTCTCTGTCTCCCGAGTCCCAGCTGATTGGGAGGGAATGGAGATTTTACAGTATCCTTCCACTACCATGCCCACCAAGCCACTCCACAGACCGGTAGTAAAAAATGTTTGAATCCCACCACTGTAGCAGTTTTAGCTACCGTATTTTTCTAAGACACACCTTTTCTCCCCTAATTGGGGCTGATAATTTGGCTGCGTCTTATACTCCGAATATAGCTTTTTCAAACCTTTTTTTCAGACCTAACGAGGTGAGTGAAGAGTGAAGTGATCTTTGCAGCCTTTCATTGCTACTCCCTCTGAAGAA
>JANHFT010002870.1:97923-108154 GCA_032467955.1 Pseudoxenodon macrops | reverse complement strand
AGCAAACATTGCAAACTGCATAGGAAATATTTCCATATATGAGGTAGAATTTACTTACAAATACACAGCGTCCTATGCCCATAATTACGGTATCTTTGTAGGGTAATTAATACGTGTTCCACAATCTAATGATCAT
The DNA here is from genome assembly GCA_032467955.1 of Pseudoxenodon macrops. Taxonomy (NCBI): domain Eukaryota; kingdom Metazoa; phylum Chordata; class Lepidosauria; order Squamata; family Pseudoxenodontidae; genus Pseudoxenodon; species Pseudoxenodon macrops. Next base: position 108,018 of record JANHFT010002870.1, on the reverse strand, counting down.
CATCGTCTTTTAACAACCTCATAATCCCTTGCGTGGTGAAATCTGGGCAACTGAATGGAGCTGAGTGTTTACTGGCTGGATGCCCTTCCTGTCACTAATGCGGAGTTATATGCAGATATATTCTCAGTGTGCCCGGAGACAGAAATATCTCCCTCTATCTAGAATTGAACTCACAGCCTCCTGATTGTGAGGCAAGAGCTCCACCTCTAGAGCACCACTCTATCCCACAATCAAATAATGCATGTGCTTAAATAGATGTTCTTTACTTTATTCCTTCTTGGAGTAAACAGCATTAAGCAAAGTAGTAAGAAATAAATTAAAGGAATGAAATAAGGGAAAGGAATGCAGGGAAATAGCTAAATCTAATCTACAGCCACATCATTCAGAAACACTCTTGATGCAAAGCAATCTTGTCCCCAGAAAGTTCATACACCGATTTATACAGTGCCTTTATTCTTTCAAATCTTCACTACCTGGTTGTTGTTGTTTTTCAAGATCTCATCAATTCTACCCAACCACAATTTTCTTGGTTTCTCCCTTTTACTCAATGCATTCACTCTTCCTTTATTTCTGTGTTTTGGGATTTGATTGCATTCATTTTCTCCATATAGCCAAACAACCTCAGTAGGTTCCTTTTTCACTGGTTACTCACTTTTATATTCAATCCACCTTCATTCATCACCCAATCATTCCTGATTGTATCTCTTCTTATTTTTATTCTTAAAAAAACCCTGTTCCTGGTGTATTCAACTTTTATATATCTCCTGACAGACTTAACTCTCACTTCTGTTATAATGAAATGGGGAAAATGTGCTTTTACACGTAGTTTTGCTTCCTTGGCAAATATTCTTTCTTGACTCTAGGCCAAGACTCTACCTAATCCTTTTCTGCTCAGATTTGCATGGTTGAAAATATCTTCAATCCTTTCCCCCATCTTTTAACAATTTTCTACCAAGGTGCACAAGTTCATCTACTTGATCTCATTGTCACCATGCAATAATTCACTTTTTTTCCTGTCAGACAAACTACTTTGGACAGTGATGCATTACTTTTTAGATCCTCCTTGCATCGTACAATCTACCTGACTGCTACAAATCAATCAGGTTTTTAGTGAACAACAAAACATCCTATCAAATTACATTCGTGTCCCCTCTAATCTCTAATATCACCAGAAAGATTCCTTAGTATACAATTATCATTCATTGCATTAAAAAAAATTAGAGGATAAGAATCACATGTTCTTCTCTTGTTCCCTTCCTAATATTGAAACATTTGCTAAGCATTTATTTATTCATTTATTCACCCACACGCTTCTCTTCCATTATATACCAGCTCTTTTCATACTCAGCAACCCACTTTTAACTCTATATTCACTTCTCTAAACAAAGGAATGTGCAATAAATGTTCTTTCTCATATTCATGTATTTCTTTAAAATCTGATCTGTTTGCCTGACAAAAACCCACAATGCATTCCCTAAATTTTATTCACCGTCACCTCTTGCACCTTTATGATCAGAATTCTGCCTGGCATGTTCTCAGCCATACTTAACAAATTCCCCTATAGTTTTTACATCCATTCTTGCTACCTTCCCTCCTGCTCAGGGGAACCATCCCAGCATCAGGCACAGATGGAGATTTCCCACAGAAGCGAAACAATTTCCATACGCAAACCACATCCGTATTTTAACATCTAGTTGCACAGAGGGTTAGAATATCTGACAAAAATGGCCAGATCCCCACTCAATAGTGAAGCTCAATGGGATGGCTTTGTGTAACTATCGTTCAGCTTAACCTAAGAGATACTGTGTTAGATAATGAAAAGAAACCTTGAATTCCTGTAGGGATTGCTGGACAGTTGCTGAATCTTTGAAGGGGAAAAAAAAGGAGGTGTTAACATTTATTTATTGTTAATTAAATTATTATTCATCAAATTTGTTTTCTTCCCATCTTGTGACTCTTGGGTGCCTTACTGCATCAAAATAAAACCATATGTATATGTACATGTAGATGAACATGTATATATATGCATATATGTATAAAATCAGCATAAACATGCAGGTTTTATATATACATCAAAGGTAGGGAGGAAAGAAGCAGATTGTACAGGGTGGAAGATGGGATCTATTATTGGTCTATCAACCACCCCTAATATGATACTACCCAGAGGTGGGTTTCACATAATTTACCACCAGTTCGCCGCGCACCAAAAATGCATGCAAGTGCCTTCCATGCATGCACTTTATTTGCACATGCAGCTTGCACGCATGTACGCAGCTTGAAAAAGTGGATAAATAGGACAGCATAGCACTGGGGGGGGGCGGGACCACCTTCAGGTCGCCACTACTGGTTCGCCCAAACCGGTCTGAACCGGCTGAATGCTACCACTGATACTCCCCCTTTGGGCCCCAAGTCAACTGGCAGAGCCAGGTTTTCAGGCTCTTGCAAAAGATTAGGTGGGAGTCAAGCTCACCTCAAGGGGCAAGATGTTCCAAAGGTTTGGGGTCACAGAAGAGAAGGCTCTTCTCCTGGAACTCTTTGACTGACAGGATCTGCAGTGTGTTTCCTTTGCTAGCACGGGTGGGGCAGGCCTGTTTCATAGGGGTGAGACTGTTCCTCAAGTAATTTGGACCCATGCCATGCAGGGCTTTATTGGTAATAACCAACACTTTATGCACCTGGAAGCAGAGGTGGGTTCCTACCCATTCTATCTGGTTCTATAGATTAGGTAGTAACTCCGTGATGACGTTACGGAGCCAGTTCCGTCAGTGGTTCCGTGGGTGCTGCCATTTTGGATTTTGCTTCTGCGCATGTGCAGAAGCTAGTTTTTGATTACTGCACATGCACACGCTTGCACGCTTTGCCCACGCACTCAAGGTGCAACCCTGAGTGAACTATCAGTAAGAAGATTCAGAAATCACCTCTGCCTGGAAGCATTTAATATTTAATTACTTAAATCCAAAGCTCAACCCTGTTTTTAGAGAATATATGGCGGGTGCAATAGATCCCTTTCCCCCTCCTTTTTTTTCTCCTTCTAAAAGTTCTGTTTGATATTTCTTCTTCTTATGCACAGTAAGAGTGCTGAAGGTACATCTAGAAAGCTGACTGTCACCTTTAAAGCCCTACCTGGCTTGTGACCAGGTAACCTGAGGGACTGCCTTTTCCCAAAAGTCTCTACCCATCCAATTCAATCTGTAGGTTGGGCATGCTGCAGATCCCATCAGCCAAAGAATGTCAACTGGCAGGGACTAAAAGATGGGTCCTTTTTCCAGTGGCCCCTGCCCTGTGGAATATCCTTCCATCAGAGATTAGGATGTCCCCAACACTGTTGGCCTTACATAAAGCTTTCATATCCTGGCTGTGCTTCGGAATTCGGGGTACTGAATGTGTTAAGAACCATGCTTCTTAGCTTTACTGTTAAATGGCTGCTGTATATATTAATTTTCAAAGGTTTTTTGTATTGTTTTGAATTGTTTTTATACTTAGGAATTTTAACCTGCCCAGAGTCATTGAGTGAGTTGGGTGGCTATAGAAAATTGCACAGTGGCAGACAGGACAGCATTCCAGAGGGTCAACTTCATTGCCCAGAGGATCATTGGTTGCCTTCTCCCCTCCTTGGAAGATCTTTATAGCTCTCACAGCCTTAAGAAAGTTCAAAACATTCTTAAAGATCCATCTCATCCTGGGCACCCTTTTTTTTGAACTATTACCATCTGGCAGACAGTACAGGATAATAAAAACAAGGACGAATAGGCTGAAAAAAGAGCTTCTATCCCAGAACAGTAACTATATTGAATTCTACTGTATAGTGTAATATTAATGCAATATCAGGGGTTTTCAATTCAATTGTATAGAATGTGAAGGATGTGTGTTTTTGTTTTATTTTTATAGTTATAATGTACACTGAAGATGGCATTTAATTTCATTGTATGAGGTGCAATGACAATAAAATAAAATAAATATATGAGGCAACAGAATTATTGTTTGAGCCTATGATTAAGCAGTTTTTTCCCACTTGGCTATGCCTGGATGTGTTGGGACTCTGGCCCATACGTTTCCCAGAGCTCTGGGAAATCTCCAGCTGTTTGCAAGAAGGGAGTTGGGGTGAGGTAGGGACAGATATTGCATCTGTATGTTTTCTAAATGTTTCACAGAACTTGACAGAGCTAGTGTGCCAGGCAAACGTGGAAAACAGCTTCTGAAAGGGTGCCCTGAAGGCTGCCAAATAAGTGAGGAAAGACTCAAAAATTGGAAAGACGTTCAAAGCAACATCTATTCGGCATGGAAATCTTGAAATATAGAAATGCCATCTAACCTTTAATTAAACATTGCAGCAAAAATGAATTGAAAGATGCCCAAGGCAAGTTAGTACTATTGTCAAATAACCATCAATTAAGAAGGTTTTCTTTCCATTAAATTTGCATCTATCACTTCCCTTCCTTCCGCTAACAGTTTTTGACTTAACACAGGGCCCTCTAGTGATGTTTGATTTCAACTCCCATGATTCTCAGGCAATATGGCCTGCTTTATAGAAACATAGGCATTGAAATCTCACAGATCCAAAAGGTAGTAGATTGGAAAAAGGCAGCTCTGAAGCAATAAAAACAAGTCTCTTTGATAATTCTTTCAGTATTTGAAGATGTCAGTGAGATCCTATCTCCCCTTAACAGTCTCCTTTTCTGAAACAGTTGCCCATTTCTTTCAACCCTTAATGTTCACAGAACTTGTTTTGCATTGGCATTCTTTAGCAGAGAGATAGCTACATGGATAAGTATTTTTTTAATTCTAGTTAGGAGGGGTTTAATATTGCGGTATGTAAGCACTTATATTTTTGTTCCATTTTATTTATACGTTGCCCTCTAAGCCTTCAAAAAGAGGGCTACCAATATGCGTAAGCAAACGCAATGAAATATTCAAGGCTGTACATTTCATAATGAGTTTTTTCAGGTCAGAGAAGTAACTCTTTCTTTCTTTACAGTCAGACTGTGCAAAAGATGCATTTAGGCTGATGCTAGCAGAACTCAGCTGCACAAAGTCTATTAGAAATGGGGGATGAAAGGCTGTCTCAGCTTATATATATATATGTTTTGGAAGAAAAAATGTGGAAGGAGGCATGGTGACTAAAGTACTCATAACCCCTCCTTCTCTGCATTCCCATTCCCTTTAACACACCATTATTCTTCCTGGAAAACTGGACCTTTACAAAGGTCTGTTTAAAGAGAAGATTGTGATGATGGGGTGTTTCAAAAAGAAGGCAGTGAATGAAAGATCTTAGAGATGAAGAAAGAAGATTGCAGTGAAAGAGGAGAGAGAATAGGAAGTCCACTAATTCTTTGTGCTGCTCAGTTTCTGGCAACTAAAGCCCATGTGTTATGCACACAGTCTAGATATTGATTTACCTAAATAAAAGCCCAGGGATAACATTTAAAGTATCAGTAAGTGGCCCCTGTGTAGTGTTGTCTCCAAGCAGCTCATAAAATAATTATAGGAGGGATTTTAGTAACTTAGACATCCTACCTAAAGTATCTGACAGTAAGTGAAAACTTTTCACAAGAGGCCTGCTTCAATTCTCCTTATTAACAACCAGAGGTTACTTAAATGACTGGGGTACAGTGTGAATTGGTTTGAGCAGTTATAAGGCAAACAGAAAAAAAGAAAGATTAAATTGAAACTTGGAGCAACATATATAGTAAGATAAGGTTACAAGTACTGAAAACCATAGGACTAGAATTGTAAGATGTAAATTGTGGAACATAGCATAAGCCACATAGGTAAGATAGGAATATAGATTTTTTAAAAACAGATAATAGACAACTATAGAAAGGGTTAAGAAGATACAAAAAGTCATCATTTAACTACTGCAATTGGGATTGGCAATTCAGTCACTAAACAAAGAGGTGGTTATGTGAAAAATTACATTACCACAAATGTGCTTTCCCCCCACTGCTTTGATCTTTGAAATATTCACCTTGGTATTTGAATAATAAACAAGGAGGTTTGCATTTATATTCATTGGAGAGGAAGGGATTATAAGAGAGTAGGCAGGCACACAATAGGGATACACGTGGAAAGGAATGTTCTAATGTGAAACTGATTAAGATATTGTCAATTTCCAGAAGCAGCTGCCAGAGAACATGAAATTAGCAATTTTTAGGGAACTATGGAAAAAAGCAACTCAGAAAGTGATATTTTTAAAGCAATCTCTCCATTCTGCAAGGAAGAAAAAAAGGAAAAAAATGGATTGGGCACCCGGCAATGTATATTTACTGACTGTAATGATGCATATGTCACTGAGAGAAGGTGCTGTGAAGACTAAATGCAGGCATTAATTGCAAAGTTTTTTTTATTACCATGATAACTGCAAAGCTTTGCTGTCCAAGGCAATTTCTAAACAAGGACTATCTATAAAAATGCATATTAGAAACTAAAGAATTACAACAACTTCTAAACCTATCGGAAGAATATTATGGTAAATATTTGAGTTGTAAATATTTTTCTAACAAAATTATCACTTGGAAGGGATTTGTATATCAACCTGCCTCTGACTGACTCATAACCTCTCAAAGTTAAACCTATGTCAAACTTTCACAGATGGACAAATTCAGATATGAGTCTAGACATAGATGAATCTGTACAAGAAATCCTCAAATGTAAGGAGCGCAGCTTCTATCTCCTTTTCTTTTAAGAAGCCAACTGTGTCTGTGATGAAGATTATGCGAACTTTGTAGGAAGAAATGACATTTAGTAAGAGCTTTTCCTGCTTTCAAAGATAAAAGTTTCTTTCAAAGACAAACAATAACAACAACTGAGATAACAATGAATACATTAGTACCAACAGAGTAAAAAAACTACATTGAAGAGAATGAATATATACAAAGTGCTAGGATACCTAGGATAATTGAAATGGATAAAAAAGGTGCAAACCAAATGGACAATTCAGAGCAATGCTATAATTGCAAATTGCTTTGTTTTCCAAATGCTGCTTTAGCTATGGAAGCATCCTAAAAGTTGTTGCAATGAAATAACATCCTTCTCCAGATTTCAGGCTGATTATTTTTCAGCCTTACCAGAAAATCTGCAGTTTCAAAGTATAAAGTTGATGAACTATTACTGTCCTATGGTAGATTACTCCTGATGTCTGAAGCAAAGCATCTAAATATTTTATATATCAAAACATCTTGGTGATGCCAGGCACAGCACCTTCTACAGTACCTGTGTTCTGCCTTACCACGGAAGCTCACTTGAGATCGCTTGAGTTTTTCTAGTGTTAATAGAAAAGAAACTTTGTAGCTCAGGGTTGAACTGTGGGTTTTTGGGTGTTTTCTGACCTTGGTTGTGTTCTTGTTTTATTACCAAACTAGGTAACATCATCAGTGTAAGAAGGCTGTGGGATTTTCTCTCATTTTATATACTAGTGGCTTGCCTTGTCAGTGTTGCCGGGAGCGGTTTTCATGGCTCCTTGATTAGACTGTGGTTTACTGTTAGCTTGTTTATTTGAATTGGTGGTTCCTTGATGGGGTATGCTATTTTCTAGTGTTTTGCAATTTCAGATATTCAGTAATATATGTCAAAAGAAAAAAGTAGTTTTGAGCAAGTTGGTCAATTTGAAATGTAACTTGAGTCTACATGCTTGGTACTGTGTTTGCTTTTCTGTTTCCCTTACCTGTTGCCAATTTTCTGATTCTTCAGACTTCTAAACCATTTATCCTTTCCAATCATAAACTCTCTATCCCAGCCCATTTTTGACTATGCACCGGTTGTCATCTATTGATACCATTCTCAGGTAAGTATTCACGTCATCCATCTTGGTTGACTTCTGAAGGCAGCTGAAGAACAAACAACTAAAATGTTCATTTAGATCTCTCCTCCAATGTTAAAGCAGGTAAGTTCTGAGATTCTAACTAGAACAGGTTGGTATACTTTAAAAAAGTAGCACTTGAAAAGGAATTAGTAAAGGAAGATATGGGATTAAAAAGAAATGAAGTAACAGGCAGTTGAAAGTACTTATGCAAAAATGGTAATGAAAACCGTTGGAAGCAAATGTTCTAAATCAAACATCGAGGCATGAGATATGCTCTGTTCAAATGTTTGGGTTTAAATACTATGTGAAAGTGGGCATCTGTTAATGCCACGCTAAACAGTTTATTTGCTGTATTAATTATTCATGTTTTAGCTCTGTGTGAATTCTAGAAGTTGGTGACACATCAGACAAATGGAATAAGGAAATTATTTTTCAGAAGGATAAAGGAATAGCATAAAAGCTAACTACAAACAGTTGCTGTGACAATCCATCATTTTGTGTATTTTAAGAAAGTAACAAATGCAGATGGTGCATTTGCTCTAGAAAGTTGGAATGTATTTTCTATTGTGAATATAACCAAAGCAGCTAGAAAAAGATAATTGTATTGTCATTGTCATTTCCCCCACTAAAAAGCATATGGATATTGAAATGCAAATAAGCAAATCAATACCAAAACTACAGTAATGGTTCATATGTGCATTGCTTAAAAAAACAACATAAATAGCTCTTTCTTTTCAACACTGTATACCTGCTTTCCCAATCCTTTACATGTGAAGACAAATGTAGGGAATAAAGGAATGGTTTTTTTGCAAAATGCCAAAGACATAATGTTAGATTAGGATACCTTGCATTCCCAAACACTAAAGGGATAGATATTTACTAGTGAATAGTAAAGGAAGTAATGAATTCAGCAAAAGTTTAGAAACACTCATGACTTAGTAAAGTCGAGAAGATGCCCAATTTTGTTTTGTTTTCAGATTATCAAGAAGTCAATTCATTTTGTTTTTGAAGCTAAAGGATAAAACAAGGGAACAAATAGTAGAAATGAGGGTAAGGGAGGGAGCTGATATGAAGGAACAATCTATTCAGAAAACTGCAGATGATTAAGAAAATCACTCTTTGAAGAATCTGTCAGGCGCCTATCAAAAACAGCTGCAACTTTTTCCATTAGGATCTATTAATGACTAATCATGAATACTGCCTTACCTAGATCAGTCCATTGTACCATCTCCCAGGCTGGTAAACAGATGTGAATGAATATCATTGAGAGAAGAAAAAAGCTTAACTTCTTGGAGCACTTCTTCCTGTCTCATAGCTACCCTTTCCACCTTCCCATCCTACTGAATTCCCTCAGGCAGTAGCATGACTCTTCCCCGCCTTTGCAATCTTCACAAGGAGAAAAATATCACTTGGGTTATTTTAGTGTCACAAAGAAGTAGATGGGCTTTTAATTATTCAAATATTTGCTAGGTTTGAAAAATAATGGGAAAATTGTCTTGAGAAGGCATAGGGGAAAGGGACCCAGGCTGCAGACTAAAAGAAGCAGCCAATGGTCCTGAAAATGAGAGTCCAGGTCATATTTTTGAGTAGGTAAATCTGCAAGCAGGTGGCAGCATCACATACAATGTTCATATTACGAGCGTCTGAATTACATCCTGCAGAAAGGCAGGAGTACCAACTGAGCTCCCTAGGACGAGGATAGCTCAAAAGGTGTGTGTGTGTGTGTGTGTGTGTGTGTGTGTGTACCACATCAACTGAAAACAAACCAATGTTGTAGCCAGTGATGGGATTCAAATCTTTTAACAACCGGTTCTGTGGGTGTGGCTTATTTGGCGTTCTACCAAGAATGTAATAAGGGTTAAAGGAGAGGCAGTTTCTGTAAGCAGGGCAATAAAGATTAGGTTATAAACAGCACTATAATGTTGTAATTCCTTACAGGATTAACCCTGTAACGTGGAAAAACAAAAGGAGATTGCTTCTAACAACCACTTAGAAAGTTAATAACCGTTTCTAGAGAACCTGTTAGAATCTGTAGAATTCCACCTCTGGTCCTAGCCTGCCAGCATGCCCAGGGGTGAAATCCTACTAGTTCGGCCTGTTTCTATAGAGTAGGTTGCAAGCAGCTGGTGATGTCATAGAACCGGTCCTGTTAAAGCTGTTAAAGCTGTTAAATCTGTTGCCATTTTGTGTGCTTTTGCATTGTGTGTGAGTCAGTACAGCTGCTTTTGTATTGTGTGTGAGTCAGTACAGCTGCTTTTGCATGGTGTGTGTCAGTTGTGTTGTTTTGTGTTGGGTGT
>JANHFT010002870.1:83402-97504 GCA_032467955.1 Pseudoxenodon macrops | reverse complement strand
AAAAAGGCCAAAAACAAGATGGTGATGCATGCACAGTGCCAGAAACTCAGCTTCTGCACATGCGCAGAAGAAAAAAACCTGAAAACAATTCAAAAATAAAATTTCAAAATAAAATTGGAAAAAAAAGATGGTGGCGCCCACGGACCAGAACCGGCTCCGTGATGTCACCAGCGGCCTACTACATACTCGGTAGAATTGGTCCAAACCTACCTCTGCTACCAGGCTAGTTTGACTTCCACTGGAACCCTTTGTGATAATTCTGAAGACCATATTTCCCCAAATCTTTTGCTGTGCCATGTCAGAAGTCCTCATCCTGGTATTTGTCCCCATACTGCACACACTGAAAGCTTCCTACATTCCTGTTTGTTTATACCTTCACACAAATATAAGGTAGAAGGTAGGCATGTAGGCAGACAGATAACAAACTACAAGTAATATAAAACAGCAGTAATCACTTGGTGGCACATAGATTCAAAGAAACGTCCAGCACATTTTGAAAACAAATAAAATGGAACATAAAGCTCAGTAAATCCTCTGTAACTGCTGCTTCTTGAAAACTGGTTTTGTAGACCTTAAGGCAGTAATGGAGAGGTGAGCTTCAGGTAGCAGATGCTGAAGGCAACACCAAAAGCTCTCCAACTATTCTTTTGAGCCTGCCAACCATTCCTTTCTATTAGAAGACAGTCCCTCCAGAGCCTCCTAAATTAATGTGCTATTCTCAGGTGAGGTGAAAAGCCCTAACATAATGCCATTTTCGGCTGTCATTTCAGCTAGCTTCTCTACCCGCAGGGGAGGGGGTGATATCTCGGCCTTTGCATTACGCAGCAAGGTCTCTCAGGAAACATGTTAGTTTTTATCTTGTATGGGTTTTGTCTAGAAAAATATTATATAGCTTTTCCAACATGCAGAGTTGCTAAAAACAGCTCCACCGGAGCAAGGAATTGTCAAGTAAACAAAAACTAATCCTCTCTAGTCAGCAGCAGCCTGAGGTTGGCCACACAAACAGGATTGCAACTTGAGGCGGGCCACTCACTGCCTACAATGTCACTGATTTCTGCATAAATGAAAGGGCAAATGGTTGGGCATCCAGTATTTTTATTAGTGCCGACAAAACTGCATTTAGCTTTGGAATTCTTGAACTGCTGCTCACTCGCTACCTTCTGCTACTGAACCTACAGCAGATTAAGCTTTCTGCCTTGGCCATTTTCCCACCAATTACCATATGGCCATGTATTTCCTGTTTCTGACATGTTGATAACACTAATTTTGTGCACATCATACCCAGTATATTTTTAAATATTACAGCTATTATTTTTCTTAAAATAAAACAAGCTGCGCTTACGAAGACCCCTTTCAAGTGTCAGCACTGAGGAGTTGAATCACACAATTAAACAAATGAAAAGAAGCGTATTCATCTTTTCGACGAAAACTGCTAACTATCAAACACATTAACTTCCGTCTTCCAAATCTTTCCAATTTTACCATATCCGTATCTGGAAATAGCACAGCAATAATTACACTAACGCTATCACAATATTTAATATTCTACAGTTTAATATTATTTCCGGTGAATAGCTACATGAAACTCAAATCTATCACGCCATTATAAAAATGTGATTTCCGCACACGGAGTCTGCAATCTCAGCTATGGTATGTTCACACTAATCTCTTTGTCCTTGGTGCAAGGCAACAAAACACTTTCTCCAGTGCTGTTACCCGAGTGGGAATTGAACTAATTTCCAGATGCTGCTGCCAAAGACTTGTTGTATTGTTATCCCAGTAGGAAAGAACGTCAGCAACATTTGGTGAAGGCTGAACATTACTAAAACACTTTCAGGAGAGCTTTTTGGAGCCCAGTTTCCATGCCTGCAGTTTCTTCCCATTTTTGAGCAAATGGTCCTCACCTGATCCACGGATGTTTTTCTTAGAGTTTCAAAGAGAAAGAAATAGCAGTGCAGAGGTTATAGGTGTGGGCCACTGGAAGCTAAATGGAATGGGAAAGAAAGACATCCTCCTGAGAACCAGTGAAGCCTTTTGAATGCCTTCCTTTTCTCTTAGTAAGATAAAAACAACTTTTTGCCATGATGCCGTTGCAAAATATCTTGGGTATTTTTGTAGCTAGCGTTTTGTTCCCATCAGCATGGCTCCAGAGTTTTAAAACAGGATCAGTTTGTTTTTCATATTTATAGTTGAGAAGCTTTTTAAAAAAGATACCAAAAAAAGTGGGGGAGGGGAGCAAGAAAAAGCTTTAAAAAAAAGGACTCATGAAGATTCAGCTGGATGGCCTCACTTCCACAGACATTCATTCTTGCTCTAATATCATAACTTTCAGGATACAAATTACAGTAGAAAAGAATGTAGTAAAGCCACTGTTTACAGCTCTTGATTATTCCATTATTTTGTAAGCAATGAAGAATAGTAATAGTAGCATGAAAGAAATGAACTGTAGAATTATTAACATTATAAAAAGCATAGAAAACCTACCCATTTTACAGAATGTAAATAAACTAATAGCGAGGCTGGGCAAAGTTGCAAAAGGACTGTCCAGTGATTCAGAATTGAAGAAAAATGTGATCCAGAACACAGTTGCCTGTTCAAATTAGTACATGCTGGCATCTACTAATCCACTGGTTTTTATTTTCATTTTTTGCAAACAGAAAATAAAGTCCAACACACAGTCATTTACAAAATTTTAAATTATTTCTGAAATGCAGAAACAATCTCCTTAAATAAGTCCTACCTTAAGATCATGTGACAGTAGCTATACAATCTGCAAAAAATACAGTTATCTAGCCACACTTACATACCCTAAATTATTCCAAATGTGCTTTTTTTTTAAAGGACAACTTTACTTTGTTTTTCCTTGAAGACATTTTGCTTCTCATCCAATAAGTCCTGACTGCTAAATTATTCCAAATGTGCTTTTTTTTCAAAGGACAACTTTGTTTTTCCTTGAAGACATTTTGCTTCTCATCCAAGAAGTCCTGACTGGAGTCAGAACTGAAGAAGCTTCTTGGATGAGAAACAAAATGTCTTCAAGGAAAAACAAAGACCAGTTGTCTTTGAAAAATAAGCACTTTTGGGACAACTGTGACCTAGAGGCATACTCCAAATCACTTTCCATCTTCAAATCTGGACCAGGGCACAGTCATACTGCAAAACATCAAAGATGCTTTGATTCAACAGCATTTCCATGTAATTATACCCAATGAACCAGATTTGGGATTCAAAGCAGGGACTGAAACAGATTGTTGAATCAGATGTGCTTCCAAAGACTTTTTAAAGTGATTGCAGATTATGTGGCTTCATTGCTATTGCAAAGTTGCTTGATAATAATGTTATGTAATGTTCAACTTCATTTTTATATACGTAATAACTTTGCTTGTCATTTGCTTAACCTATTCTGCCAATCTTGTGAACAGAACTTTTGCCGTGTAGTAGGCTCTATGTTTGCTAATCCCTTATATCTAAGCTTTTGCTCAAGAGCCATTTTCCTCCCACAACAACCTTGTAAGATAAGTAAGGCCAAGTCAGTCCAAAGTCACCCGGTGAGTTTCTTGTGGTAAGACAGGACTGGAAGCTGGATCTCTCCATTTCTAATTTAAACCACCGCACCACACTGACTCTAATACACATAATGGGAAGGGATAGGTTTTTTTTAAAAAATCCTGACTTTTTATTTTTATAAATAATAAAGTAATTCAAAGTGGTGAATAAAGAACGCAGTTTAAAAAGTACTACTCTCTTTTTTTTCTCACAACAACTCTGTGAGGTAAATTGGTTTGAGAGACAGTAACTGACCCAAAATCCTCCAGTAGCTTTCATACCTAAGGCAGGACTAGAACTAACAGTCTCTTAGGTTTCTAAACCAGCACCTTCATCGCTACACCAAACTGTATTCGCTTGTAATTCATCTGTAAGCATGCTGATCAGTCTAGAATACCATGGTATACCATCTTGGCTCAAACCTTACTTTTAAATTCTATGTAACTAGAATATGTGTAGGTTTTTCAACAATGAAAGGAGACTTGGATGTTGGCCTAGAAGTTTAACTGCTTTTAAGACTGGGTTAGATAGGCCTATGAATGCCACCCCCTTTTTTCCCCTATGCCAATCTATTTCTTTGTCATTGTATCTAACTTGCTACCCTGATTCTAAAATGCATGCTAATAAATATTTTCTGGTCAATGATTGAAATAAAATGACTGAGATTGAGACTACTTACTGCCTATAAACCTAAAACACTGCCTAATCCTGGCAGTGTTGATAGGGTCCTGGCCAATCCTTCTTGCACCCCATAAAACCTAGTGATCTGGCACAGCGAAGCTATACTAAACAGCAAGGGTAAATCCAAATAGTCCATGAATGGATTTACCAAATGCTCTCCAGATGTATTGACCATATGTCCTGCCTAGCTTGGTACTCAACTAAAGCTAGCAATGAGGTGATCTTTTCCAGAAGTGGCCGAGTTTACTAATCAGCTATGCCAACTTTCTTAGTACTCTGGAAAACCTACTGATCAAAGGCAGCAAAATCTGTCACCGAAAGGAACAAGTTAATGGTTGTCTTCTTCAACATTATGCCAAGCCTGGGGCTTTAGAAAAGCAACTGGAAAAATGCTTGCTTTCTAAACAGGGCTTGAAAGGAGTTTTTTTTTTGTTGTTATTATTTTTAGGTTGCAACAGGACATTTTGTGCATCAGATCAGCACAATTTGTTGGCTAGTTTGAAGGCTGCTGTGGTGTTCTTCCCTCATCCCTGCTATCTATGTTGTAAAAGAGTACTGGGAGAACCATTAAAAAAATTACTATAGTGAACCATTTGAAGAGAGCCGCTGAAACCTGGATGAGTTAATGGACTCTAAAATATCTATCACCCCTGCTATTTTCATCCTATTTTGCACAAAGAAAAAAAGTATCGTAGATATTTTGATGTGTTCCTGTTACAGCTGATATACAGACTTTTTGCCAAACAAAATCTCAAAGCAGCTTTCACAAACCTGGCTTGTTTTTGTTTTGTTTTTTTGCCTTAGATACTCACATTGAATGTCTTTTTGAGTCCCCTAATTAAAATTAAATAAAGAGTTATTCAGAGAGATCTAACTGACATGATCAACTCCTTTTAACTTGGATGATGAAGCATTTATCTTCTCCTCATCTACGTTTCACAACAGATTAAGCTTAAAGTGCCATGGTGGCACAGTGGTTACAATGCAGTATTGCAGGCACATTCTGCCTACAGCCAGGAGTTCGATTCTGACTGGCTCAAGGTTGACTCAGCTTTCCATCATTCCCAGGTCAGTAAAATCAGGACCCCGATTGTTGGGAGCAATATGCTGACATTGTAAACTACCCAGAGAGTGCTGTAAAGTGCTATAGAGAGTTATATAAGTCTAAGTACTATTGCTATTAAAGATTGACAAAAAGGATTGCTAGGAGACTCATGGAAATGTTGGAAAAATTCTGCCCTGTTTTCAGCATGTATGTTCCCTCACTAATTATATAGATGAGCAGTTGCTTCTTAGAAAGTGTACAAAATGTTTGATAGTGCTGCCACCAAGATATAAATTTTACACATTATGAAAGAAAATCAATGATTATGTAAACCGGGTTAAAGTCTGTTTGATATTAACTAATGAAACATTTCCTGTGAAAGTGCAAGAAATATAAATGTTAAATAAATTTCCAGTTCCTTTCTTTCTATGATGACACATGTAAAAACTACATCTTTAGAGATCATACACAGTTCTACAGTTCACAAATAATTTATGAAGAGACATAAATTGTATGACAGTGTACTCTTTTCATTTTCTGTTATCTCAAAACAAAATAGTAAAACCACTTCCTTTATTTTTCTAACTGAAATCTAAAAACATTCTGAAGGTCTTGAAGTGGAGTTATGGCCTACTTGTGAATTGGCATTTTCTAAACTAACCCACCAAAAATTCTGTGTCACACTTATTACCAAACACTTTTATTTCCTGAACTTTGGCTTCAGTGCGGTGTTTTCATCTGCTACTTAGTTTTCATCTGCTATTTAAACCAACTTTGTTGGTTGCAAAGTGGCTGAAGATTTTGAAACTCTTACAATAGAAATTGGAATAGCATGGGGAAAAAGATGGATCCCTTCCATAAAGCTGAAGCAGCTACAAATTTTGCAGAAACTGGCAACCTGCCCTCCCAGAGCTGCTTATCTTGGGAAATGTTTTTCTTATTGCTGCCAAAGAACCGAAAAATATAGTTTATGCTTTCCATGAAATCATAATTCCACCTTGTTCTGTAAAGGTACGTATTATTGGCTCATTTATCTATACTGTTAATGATAACGTCTTATCACGCTATATCTATTCCACCTAAAAGTATAGACGTTTTTCAATTTTTAAATTTTTAAATCCATGTTTGGTATTAATAATAACACAAGAACACACAAACACACACACAAATATCTGAAGCTTAAAGCACAGCAGTTTCATACAACATTGTTTTTCCAGAGGCAGTTTGAAGGCAACCCGATTGTCCTCTGTTTGGAAGCTGAGACAAAGAATGAAAAATTATTGGCTTACCCCCAACCTGTTGCAGATACAATAGCTATAAAATACCCTCACTTACATTCCATATAAAATAAAAAGGGAGGAAAAGTAAGAGGAAAAGGAGCAGCAAAGTAGCCTAATCTTTTAAAAACAGTTGATTTTGTGCTACTCGTTATGTCTAACATACTGAGGCAGGCCTGCAAAGCTAAAATTAAACTAAAATTTCCTTTACAGGATCTCAAGTTCAGAAGCGAGAAAATTCTTCCCAATTGAGATCATAGCATCTCCACGAAACACAGTCCCTCAACTTTACATAGTCGCAATACCCTACAGCTGAGTTGGAAACAAACAAAGTTTTCTTCTCAAATGCTGCCGATGTCTTGGGAACACTGAAGGGTGAAGCTACTTTCAAAAAGGTACAGATTCTTCGTGTTGAAAAAGCCCTCAGAAAATACAGGCGTGCTGGAATAGGGGGTTTAATCTGCCTTGGTAGATTTCTCATGAATCTGGATGAACTCCTGAATTTTAATGTCAGTCTGGATTCTCATATTCAGCAATAATCAGGTCTAGAGTGTACTTGCACTGTTAAGGTTAGTGGGGCACTTCCTTCTGCCAACAAGTCGGATACAGCACTATGATAAATGTAGTTCATTCTATTTGAACTGCAATGCTCCAGAAGCACAATTGTCCTTGACAGATGTTATACATGTGTGATTGACTTTGAAAAATATCTGAAAGTTTCTACTGATTGAGAATACTGACAATTGGACTACAGACTTGGCTGGTTCTATAGAGCATCTGACTGCTTTTTAAATTGCAATATAGCAAGATAACTGGTTTTTTTTAATACAATTACAGACACAGTAAAAAAAACAGCAGGATCTATAAAACTCCACATGACTTGCGATCACCATTTTTTGAAAGTCTATATTTGTCCATGCATTTTTAAAAAATGAATCAAAATACATTATTTAAAAGAACTTCCAAAGAATCTAAAAGCATTGCAGGATACCAATGAAATCTAATTATATACATACCATCCACCAAAAATCTTTATCTTGTTACAATTCCAGCCAATATATTCAAGATCGACTTTTTAAATGTCACATCCTCCAATATATTTTATTGAAATCATAGGTACTATTTTGTATTACCTCTTAAATAATTTTGTTTTAAACTGGTAGAAGATAAAAAACAAAGCTTGGGTTTCATATTATTTACTGCTGTGGCATCTTTTAATCTTTTTGAACACTTGGTCTTGAAAAAAGTAATGTTTTGTTTAAGGAAGTAAATACATAATGAGGCTTCTTATGCAGTTATATGTTTAAGTCAATTAACTTACTCAAATATGTTTGGGGTGGAACCATCCCTCATGTCATCAATACTCCATTTTTTCATCTATAATTTCTGCACTTCTTTGTTGCTCAAGTCTTTCCACATATATAAAATATAAAAACACTTCATTTTATAGATATCTTGTATACTATATTTCCTAAATGATGGCAGCTTCTCCCAAGTTACCATTAAAATCTTAATGAAATATCTACAATATGTCATTCATCATTCAACATTTAGAAGTACAGAATATTTGATGAAGTATGCAAATGTGTTTTATTATTAACAATTTATATTCTTTGAAAGTTTGCTGTTACAAATACTGTTAATAAGTAAATAAACATTCTCTTATTAGAACATGGGAATTTGGCAACATAAGCTTGCAATATTGTTCTATAGTTAGTCAAATATAATTTTTCATCCAGGGGTGATTATGAGCCATCAAGTTACTGTTGACTTAGTGACCACATAGATAGTTTTTCAGAAAAATAGGGACAAGCTGCCCCAACCTAATCTTTCAAGTCATCAGTGTTACACTTATTCCACTGTAACTGTTGTTGCTAGTCATCTGCTTCTTCTCTTTCATCTTTCCCAGCCTTATCTAGAAAGCTAGGTTTTTACATAATATGATCCAGAGCTATCATTAAAATAATAAAGAACTTTGAAATACCTTGGATTATCCCAATGTTACCTACACTGATAGAATATTGTAGCCCAAATCCTAATAGGGTTAATTATGATTAAGAACGATCAAATATTCAAGAATGAACTTTTTTGAAAAAAATCAGTGGACCAGATTCCTAAAGAGAGTTCTATACTTGGAATTTCTGGAATTTAGCTTCTTTGGCCATATGTTCATTTTTGAATAGTCCATTTTATATTTTGCAAGCTTTCTGAAATCAACAAATACTAAAGTTTTTGATTGTCATAAGTCAGTTAACAGCATCATTGCTAAAGCAAAGTTATTGCCTGAACCAGTCTGAAAACATTTGTACTTTTTTTGTTAAATGATGAAGTTTGAACATTTTTATAGTTTGCATGTAATTTTCTTAATAGGTTTCTATTGTCAACTGTTCAGTAAAAAGGCATTTTTAAATGTTTAAAAAGAAAGGCTAAAGCAATTTCTTGTATCCCAGCTTGAGACCAATTAAATATTGTTGGACATCAAATGTCAAGTTACTCCAACTTCACCATCACCAGCTGCTTCTGTGGCTTTTAGACTTGGATAAGAATCTGGACATTCTTTTCATTGGGCCTCAGAGATCTCTGCAAGCCAGTGTGGATGATTATTACTGTTATCCCACCTTTATTTACTACAACTCAATTAGGCCTGGACCAGCTCTCAGACCAGAGCAGCAACTGTACTGGCAACAGCAGGAAAGGTCTGGGGAAGAGGACAGCTGCCTAGGCATTCCCACTTTTATTGATGGGAAGAAGGAACCTGATAGGTTAGATAAGCATGTCTCTCTTGGCTGATAGGCATGGAGGATGAGAGTACAGAGAAAGGGAAGCCAGGAGATGGAAAGGTGAGACGGGCAATCTCTGCAGTCAATCCCTGCAGTCCATGCTGCTGAAGTAACTTTGGCAAGATAGCAGCGAGACACTAGGTACCACCAGGGAGAATGGGAGAGGCCCTGTGGGGGATGAAAAAGAAATTGAGAGGCGGGGAATCGTAGTCGTGATCGCAAAAAGATATATGATGGACAGCAGAGGATTACAGGAGAAGGAGAATCAGAAATTTAGATCCAACCTTTTCTTCTATCCCTCAGTTTGAGTCCAAGGTCCCAAATGCTGGATTACTAGAGGCCTAGAATTGGATTGCTAGAATCTGATTTTAGCCTAGAATCTGAACGCTAGAATCCTCTTACTTGTCCTCTAGGTGTAGAGGTAGCGTCGGACTTGCCATGACTGTACAAGTTGGAAAGGTTCGGTGAGATTCCAGGGACTCCATCAGTTTTGATACCAAGGCTAAGCATGATATTCTGTGACTAAATAGATGTGAATTCCTATATGTGAATTTGGGTGCCAATACATCATGCCTTTTTTACTGTAATATGTAATTTTAGTGTATATAGAAAAGTATCTGTAGCTTATTTTCCTTGAGGCAAGACATCATTGATGAATTAGTTTCTTTTTATTTATTAAACAAATATACTAGTAAATGGCTGCTCATCTACCAAATGGAACTCTGGGTTGCCAACAAGAATTTAAAAAAAGAATGCAATTATCAAAAACTATTAAAATTAAAAAGACATCCACTTGATTAATAAATCTGCCTATATATCGATTACTTGGATACACAGTGATAGATGTGACTATAGATTTTATACAAGCAATAAATATTTGAAAAGGCAATCAGAAATTTTGGGAAGATAAACTATCAATCAGTTATAAACACTAACATTATAAAACATTGTTTTGTAATGAAATTTATTCTATGCAAATTAAAGGAGGGGGGATGAATTGTTGCATATGGCATTTATGCCAGCTCTCTACGCTGAGTTTTTAAGAATTTAGTTTGGTGGAAATCATAGCAGAAAATTTCTGTTTTCTTCTCCCTAATCCAAGTTGTGTAGGGACAGATATGAGCAGTCTCTTTATTACAACTTCATATTGAGAACAAACATGATTTTGAATTAAATTTGATACCAAGGCTGAGCTACAAACTCTTATAACTAAACTCTATAAGAAAAACAAGGATAGTTTCAAAATTGAATTTCATCTTTCTCCAGCTACCAGACCAGGTCTGTAAAAGTCTAGACAACTAGATGGGGGATCAGATTTCTGTCTCCTTCTGCTATTATCCAGAGTACATTTTTGTAATCCACTTCTAGTAGTACTACAAATCTCATTTCTGGACTCTTTTTCTTTCCCTTCTATACTTTTGTTCCTTAGTGCTCTCTTTCTTGTCCCAGTTCTTCCTCTTTAGAACACTCCACCAGTAACTGCTTTGCATACAATTTTAATCCGTGGGTAGAAGAATTCCCACCCACAAGTACAAATTGTGCTTCTAAACAAACAGAAAGCCTACTTAAAAAGGAAAGCACAGTCAAAAGTCTGTTCCTTGGATGGTCTCATTCTTTCCCTCTGGATTTAACAGAATGCTAACTATAAAAGTACAGTTCTATACCAGAGGTGGGTTCCTACAGGTTCTAACCGGTTCTTTAGAACCGTTAGTAACTTGGCAATGATGTCACAGAACGGTTCCGTCGGTGTCTCCATGGATGTCGCCATCTTCTAGTTTGTTCCTGCGCATGCGCAGAAGCTATTTTTTGATTGCGAGGCGCGACCCTGAGCAAACCGGCAACAAAACGATCCAAAACCCATCCTGTTCTATGCTGGTTTTGACTTAAAGCTGCCTTCTTTCCCTATATAGGGACATGGGTTTATTTTGTACTACCTAGTGGCAGGTTTTCTTTTTGTACTCAATAGTTTTCCTATTAAATAAACTAGGAACTGCAATGACTACTTGCCCTTCTCCAGATTAGACTGAGCCCAAAGTAATTAACTCCTGGAAGACCCTATCAACTTTTAACAAAGCTATGACTAAAACTTGCCTCCACCAGAAAAAGAAAACATTTTATAAAATATGCAAGAAGCAAGACCTATTCCACACTTTAGTATTATTCTCTGTTATTCATAACAGTATCTGCTGCTCTGAGCAAATGTTATTATATTTGCTAAGTATGTCAACTGGATGGTCTCACAGAATTTATCTACGTGATAAAGTTTTCATAACTCTGCTTCCCAGTTCCCAGATCATTGATTCAAAAACAGATGCTAATATTGGAAAAACAGCTTCTTGTAATGCCACAAAAATTAGACTTGAAGGATGCAACTGCTTCATTTTTAAAGCTTTCCAGAGTAGTGAAGTGAATGTTAAAAATAACAATTATTATGAATTTTGAAATTGGAATTAAACTAGTCAGAAATTTGGAGTGCTTAAATATCTGCAAAATGTTAGTTTGTTATCTCTACTTGATGCCTCATAGCACTTTATTTCAGTATTTGATAACTTGACACATTAAATTGGACATTTTGCAATCTTTGGTAGCTGATACAAAGCAATAAATTACAATGTGCCTTTCCAACTTTATAACTATAAAGAATACTTTTCATATTTATTTATTTATTTATTTATTTTGGCCAAGTGAACTGCCTCTGGCTAGATGACTCTATTGGACATCTGCGTGCTTCAAGATGGATGAGGCTGAAAAAGTTGATGCTTAATACAGACTAGACTATAATAATTGGATAAAGAAACTGTGCTAATCTGCATAGTTTGACACCCTTTGAAGAATTCAGTTCCTGATTTTGGGATGCTTGTGTATTGTACACTTTTTGAAAAAGCTGTAATAAGTCAGAAATAACGCAACATCTTTGATTAGAAAATTACTTCCAAATTTATTAGAATCCATCCATTTTATTCTTTCAACTCCTCTTATTCATTCAGTTTGGATATCAAACTGATATCAGTCTAAAATGTTTTATGGAGATCATAAAGATCTGATTTTGTGAATGCCAAATAGAAAAACTTAAATAAAGAACAATAAGATCAAAATTAGTTCCTTAAATCACTATTTAGCTACAATTAGGAAAGGCTTCCAAGAAAGCCTGTTATATCAAAGGAATTGGTAGAACAGCAATAGTAGACTGCTGTTCCAGAAACACTGCTGTTATAAGAGTGGGCAACTGGTATTGCTGTTTCCCTCTTGCTTATGAGAAAAAATATGAAAAAATATGAATTATTGCTCAGATAGAGGAGTTCGCTGGATATTCAGATCAATAAACATTTCTATCTCACCTGCTCTGAATTCAGGCACTTATGCATTAGAAGTGTTGAGAGCACATAAAGCTTATTTGTTTGTTCTCAGTCAGGATATGAAAAAGAGCTGCACTATAATATTGGAGAAAGGCAAGAAAAGAAAGAAAGCAACATATGATTTCTAAGACTTCCCCCCTCTGTGGGAAGTTTGCTGCATCTATCAGCAACAAGAACAACCAAAGAACTAAAGAAAATATGTAAATATATATCCCCAGTTCTTCTACCAGTCCCACCCACTCTGGCAGGAGGTCCCATGTGCCAATGTCTAAGGACTGTCAGCTGGCAGGGGCCAGGAGGAGAGTCATAGCACCTGTTCCTTGGAAAATAATAATTTATTAAATTCATATCACAACAAATTGCCAAAATAATTCCTCCTGAGATTAGCCCTGACTGTGGTGACCTTTTTGCAGGGCCCTGAAATTAATTTTACATCTGGCCCTGGTTGTATAGTAAGCCGATCTCTTGACTTTGTTGGATAGTCATTTTGTAATGCTTGACTGCTATGCATTTTTCTTTTTTATATTATGTAGCTTTTCTGTTTTATCTATTTTATGGTAAGCCACCTATATGTGAGATGGGTGACTATATACATCAAATAAATAAAATAAAATAAAAGGCACCCTCTGGATCCCATAGTGCAGGGGTTGGCAACGTGCAGCTCTAGAGCCGCATGCAGCTCTTTGAGCCCTCTCCTGTGGCTCCCTGTCGGATTAGTCCAACACTAGGTGGCTCCTCCTCCTCTCCTCCCCCTCACTCCTCCGTATTCCAGAGCAGGAGCAAAGCGCCCCTCTACTTGCCTCTTTTTCCGGCCCTTGTTGGTGCTGTGCATACCTCAGCCGCTGGGGGAGATACATGACTTTTCTCCGCATCGAGATACTGGCTGGGCAGCCAATGCTCTGCGTCATAATGGGCTCCAGGAGGAGGAGGAGGGGACACCATCTCCCATATTGTTTAGCTCACTACATTTAAGTACAAGAGCAGCAAGCAGCCATGGAGACGGCAAGAGCAATATTTTGAGACGTGCCCCAGCCAATGTCTTGGAGTGGAGAAAGTCGCATGGCTCCCCATTGTTCCTCTCGCTACATTCACACACGCACCCTCATCACTTCCAGGTTAATACCTGCGCATACACAGAAGGTTTTGTGCATGTGCAGAGGGTTGTTTTTCGGCCAATTTGAAGCCAAAACACTGATTTTGAGCCAGAGGACTAGTTTGGAGGTGTGGCCGAATGGCCATCACTGCCATTCAACGAGCGGGGGCAAATTCCTGATGAACTGGTCTGAACCAGCAGCAACCCATCACTGGAGAGAGATGAGAGAGAGAGAGAGAAAAATGAGAAAGAGAGAGGAAGAAAGATGAGAGAAAGAGACAGACAGACAGACAGGAAGACAGACAGACAGACAGAGACAGAGAC